>JAJGRW010004770.1:0-146347 GCA_025461045.1 Carex parvula | reverse complement strand
TTCGAATTTTACCCAGGCCGCAGGGTTATTTGGCAGTCCCAAAGAATGGGGACTGCCAATTGGCCCTGCGGCCCCAGTCTAGGGGCCTCCAATTGCCCCTGCGGCTCCATTTTTTTTTTGTAATGGCATCGATAATAATGTTTTTTTGTCTGGAAACTAAGTAGCACAAGGATAAAAAAATGACGCTGCTATTTAACTGATATCAAGTAAAATATATTAAACTGATACAATATAACTTTGTAAAATAAAAAAAAATTGGGCCGCAAGGGCATTTGGAGGCCCCTAGACTGGGGCTGCCAAATGCCTCTGCGGCCTGGGTAAAATTCGAACTTCCACCAGACGGGAGTGTTTTGGTTTTTTTTTTTTGTGTGAATATGGTAGAAAGAAATATTTCGGGTATTTATGTAAATGTTTTCATTTTGAAATTTAGTTTAGTATTTTGTATTCATACCTAAGATATGCTATTAAACAAAAAGACAAGAGATGAGATTTAGTTTAGTGTTTTATCAAAAGTTTAGTTTACTGTTTTCATTTTGAAATTTTTTAAGAAGAAGAAGAGAGAACCATCCCACAATATAGCGGTTGGGGCAGTTTTTAAATTTTCAGAAAATCAAAGGCACTTGTTATTTTTTTTAATTGAGGGCATTAAAAAAAATCGCTATGAAACATATCCGTGCTAGATCACAACTGGTCAGTAGCATTTAAATTTTAAACCATCCAAATACTAAATACTGGTCATACATCGTCTAGGTTGTCTGCTCTGCTGTAGGAATTTATTTTAATCAAAATAAATATTTTGTTTTTGGTATTTATGAAAATTATCTGAACTTATTTTCCGTATCAAAATTCACATGACGCAACTTACAAATACGTTGTAAACTTTTCAAGACACATCCAGTTATTAAATTGAAATCACCTCGTTCCAGAAACTTATCTCATTGTTGATAAAGTAGGAAATAAATCTGCTGTGATTAGAATAACAGGTTCTTGTTATTCCGATTCGAGCTATTCAACTTTGTTGAAATTCATATATGAATTTTTTTTTTCATTGAGATTTATGGATGAATTTTTTTTCATTGAGATTCATGCATAAATTTTTTTAAATAATTGGGATCAGAATAACGGAACTTGTTATTTCATTGGAATAACAATAGATTTATTTCCGATAAAGTAGGTTGAACTGTTGAAGCACCAACTTTTTTGATATATATAAAAAATTTAAATTTTTTTGAATTAATTTAGTATAAAATCAAACAATAAAAACAAATATAAGTTAATATTAACACATTCAGTTTGTTTGACAAGAACGAATCAAATGGTAAAAATTAAACAAGTTGGTATCTCGAGTTGGCAAGCTAATATTTTAAATACTAATATACAAATTGTTAACAATGTATGAGTAAGCTAATATTTAATGAGTAAAGATAAAATATGCTTAAAACTAATTTTAAGTGAGTATGAATATGAAAATGTTTCCACCTAACCTGTACTGTATCCATTGACACCCTTAGTGGATGCCTTTGCAAACAGGTGGACCCACGTGCCCAAGTTCACGAGTTAGCATCCTCTGGTACGAAATTAATTGTAATTGTAAAGTTGCTATAAAATTTGAATTAAATATTTTAGAAAAGAAGAATTCAAATGCTTTCATGTCTTTATTTTTTATGTTTTTTATATAAAAAATTTATAAATTTATATATAAAATAAAATAATTAGATCTGATCAATTTAAATTTTCAACATGTGCATTAAAATTTATTGCAATTATATTTTGTTTTTATGTGAACTAGTAAATTGAATAACCAATGCTATAAATTATTCACCGAGAATAATTGAAGAAGAGCGGACTCTGGGCAGCCGCTAACATAACTTTTAGATCCTTTTTTTAGGAAAGGAAAACAATTGAAATAATGCGAACTTTTTAGTGGAGAAATTATGTGTATATTTTTGCAAGCTTTTAATAATAACAAAAAAAATTAAGATTTCATAATGTTTTGGATATAATTGAAATTTAATTTTGGATGGAATGTTTTGGATCAAGTCCGGTTATATAATTGTTTTCTACTTGTTTTGAGCTATTTTATCAAGTGCCTGTCACTTGCAATATCATATGGAATACAGGGAGTCCAGCCGAGTAAAATTTTATATGAGTCTGCCTTAGATTCACGAGGTTTTTCTTAAGATTCGTACCAGATTAAAACAGATGATTCAGATCTCACTCTACACCCTACGGCATCTCAATGGATCCGAATTCGATTTTGCCGAAGTTAACAACCTAGGCTCGTATTCCGTACAAAGAAGAATAGAAACCGAAATAAACAGCTGTTTTAATTCAAACTTGTAACATTCAATATCAGTGGCAATTAAGAGTGACTCCAATAATTCAATCTCAAAATCTTCATATTAGTTTTTTAAATTCAAATGAAAAATAAAAAAATGACATAAAAAATTAAACTCACCAACAAGTTTCCCCATCTCTTTATTCTATACAAAACAAATTCGGAATTTTTTTAAAAACTTGATCGATTGTGTAAATAAATCAAAATTAACACTTCAAATTAATTATTTGAAAACCCAATCTCACCGATTTATGAAATCAAGGCGACTGAGCTCAAACTAGTTTTACATTACAATTATTGAAAAATTGCTCTCTTTTCACTGGGAGAAAGATTATTTTTTATTTTTTTCTTATACTTTTTAGAGAAATTTAGATATATGCCCATCATAACTTCTTAAATTAGATATTTCCCCATCAAAACTTTAAAATTAGTTATTTCCCCATCTAAATATAACTATATTATAAATATACCCATTACACAATTAAATCAATTAAAAATACTGATTAATAATAATAAAATAATAAAAGGACAGTTATGCCCTTCCACCACATTTGCGTACTGCAAGTTAGAAGCATCTCCAATTCCACGGTAACCCCTTCCTCCATACCTCTTGTACCGGGTACCGCAATTTTCAGTGACCCGAGTCAATTAGCATTCTTTTATTGAAATTGATAGTCTTCATGTAATTTCATGTAATTGGGAGCATCGCCTAACTTGTAAAATCATCAATTTGGGGTTTCAGGCATGCATTGGCTCAATTGCCGAGCACTCATCTTTCAAGCGTATGGTGGTTCTTGTTCAATTGAGCAAAATCGAGTCCTCTGTTCAAATCAATTGAGATCCCCATGGTCTCCTCCTCTTACTCCCCCGCACAGGGAATTAGATTTTGAAGCCAATTTCACCTCCCCCTTTCTTCCTTGCACATTTCTGATTTTCTTCGAGTGTTATGGTTTTGGGTGAGTTTGTTCTTGGTTTGATTATATATTGTACTTGTACCGTTTCTATTGCTCTTGAAGATGCCAATATAATGAAATTAGCAGGAACAACCATTGTGGCATTCTGCAGTAAGCCTCTTGCTGCTAGGGATGATGCAATGACCCTACTCTAATCCTTCTATAGTCACATGTTTCATGTACTACTAAAAGCTTCAAATCTCAGTACCGTACCATCTGCTACAGTTGTTGTATTCACCCCCACAAAAACAAAGTATATATAGGTAGGTAACCTGATATGTATTAATTGGGTATCGTCTGAGCCTTAAAGAAATCAGTCGTTTTTAGGTGAAATTTCACTTCTGTTTTTAAGATGAAACATCAATGGCAAAACACACATTTTTGAAATTTGATGCGGACAACTCCAGTCGTTTCACGGCAACAATTATTGGAGATACGATGTTTACTGTGCGAGAAGGTGGTGTCCTTATGCAAGGGCATAAGTGTCATTTGGTTCTTTTAATTACTATTAATTATTGTTTTTAATTGATTTAATTGAGTAATGGGTATATTTATAATATAGTTATATTTAGATGGAGAAATAACTAATTTTAAAATTTGAATGGAGAAATATCTAATTTAAGAAGTTACGATGGGTATATATCTAAATTTCTCTACTTTTTATCCGAAGGACATGAATACGTTTCATTTTCACCTCTCCTTCGGATCCTCAACCAGAGCTCTAAAACCCTAAATCCAGCGTCTCCAATGGCGTTCTCTCCAACTCTCTACACCACCACCATCACACCACTACCTTCTCTCTCATTGCCACGCGCTTCGTCCTCTCTCTCCGTCTCCGTACCATACTCGACTGCTCACTCCTGTACCAGACCCCGCGCCACGCCACCTGGCTATCTCTCGGTAATACACAGAGCAGTGGTGGAGGAAGAAGAGTACCGCAAGGCGCGGGCTGAGGTAAACCGAAAAGGGACGGAATTGGAAGGATTGTCGGTTGAGGGGTTCTCAATTGGCGGTATGGAGACTTGTATTGTTTTACCGACCTTCAACTCGGTGTTTGATATGGGCCGATGTCCTTCCCGGGCTGTGCATCAAGATTTCCTCTTCATCACACATGCACACCTCGACCACATAGTGAGTTCTTGTTCTGAGATCTATGCATTTTTCGTTAAATTTGACTTTATTATTTCCGTGGAGAAGTTTTAATGCAGCGTTGCATTTGTTGAGTCAATTTGGTACTTCTATTTAATTTCAAGGGTTCTCTTCCTATGTACTTGGCGACACGCGGGCTGTACAGTTTGAAGCCTCCAACTGTGTTTGTGCCACCGTGTATTAAGAAGGATGTGGAGAGACTTTTAGAAGTTCATCATACAATGAGCGATGTAGAACTTAATGTTGATTTGGTCGCACTTGATGCGGGTATGTATGATTCCTTAATTTTTGTTTTGTTTTTTGAAATGTACTCTTGTTCTATTATGTTGTCTTTATTAATTGGTATTGGATTAATGGTGGTATGGTGTGCTGTAATCTCAGGAGAGACGTATGAAATTCGTAATGATCTTGTTGCAAGACCATTCAAGACTCATCATGTTATTCCTAGCCAGGTAACATTAAGAAAATAATTCGTCTGAATTTCTCTTAATTTTGTCTAATATTGATAGCCGAAGAGGTGTCAATAACATGAATCTAATTTTATCCCAGGGATATGTCATTTATTCTTTGAGAAAGAAGCTAAAGAAGAAGTATGCTCACTTGAACGGCAGTCAAATTAAAAAGCTAAAGAACTCAGGTGTTGAGGTAAGTAGTATTTTTGCTGTCATGTTATTGACTTGTTACTACAATTCTATAGTTGCAGCCTTCAAGGGTTTAAGTTTTAAGAAACCTTCATTCTGACTAAACATTTTTAACTCATAGATCACAGACATGATATTAGTTCCAGAAGTTGCCTTTACTGGAGACACGACATCTGATTTTATTCTGGACCCAAGAAATTCAGATGCTTTAAGAGCTAAAGTGCTAATAACTGAGGTAACAGTCTACTGCTCGGTGTAAATACAGGTGGTACCAGTTAATACAAAAGCAGGATCTTTATAATAAATGCCAACTTGTTGACAGGCGACCTTCTTAGATGAAGAGATTGATGTGAAACATGCAAAGAAGCATGGTCACATGCATATTTCTGAGGTAACTTGATAATCGTCTTTGTTATGGTTTACCACACATTTGTTATAATCGAAATATTTAATTACATAGGGCCATTCTAATGGTTAAAAGTGGCTTTTCAATGAATGCATTATGTTTCTTTTTTTTGGAGATTATGGAGCATGCTAAATGGTTCAGGAACGAGGCAATCTTACTAACCCATTTTTCCTCCCGCTATACTGTTGAGGTAAATTACTTGCACATCATTATTCCATTAACGGATAATAGAAGTCAATCTTACGAAGGCAATCTTACGAACCCGAATCCGATTTTTGCCTACCCCTGGCTCAAATCCTAGCTTCGCCACTGCTGAAGGAGACTTAGTTCCTATCAACGGATAATAGAAGTCATGTTTCCTTTATCTTTACTGTTCTGCCTCCTTTTTGCTTTTTGCGATTTTGTGTTTAAGATTGTGTTTTATCCAGTTCAAAATGTTCCTATGGCCATAGTTGAACTAGTATTATTAATGGTTATATACTCATCCATGCTATGTTCAGGATTTCCCATTCAAATTTGGCTTACATTGGGGTTGAAGAGTCCCCAGGCAGTATATGCTACAATTTCTTTGCAAAATTGTTTTTCTTTTCTTTTGTAATTTTTGAAATCCACTTAGTTTATAAGGAGTTCCTCTTAAAGTAGAGTTGTGTTTACCTAGCATGTACTTGTTCTGAGGTTTTTGTTCTTTTACACAGCAAGTTTCAGGTTTATATATTTGGTATCAAATGGAGGCTGCAACTCTTCGTTTTGGCTCCACTTGTTCTCTGAATCAGAAAAAGACATTCCAATTTTCTGAAAAGCTCCTGAAAGCCAGATTGCCTTTTCCACCTAATTGTCTCATCCAGAAAGAGAATTTGAATTCTAATAAGATATATGCTGTGAGGCCATCCCAAGTTAATAGGAGAATTGTGAAAGTTAGGTGTTCCTCTTTGGAACCTAAAGACACGTCAAGAGGTGTCAATTTGGGAACGGATATTAGGAGAAAAAAGCTTGCTATTTTTGTCTCTGGTGGGGGTTCTAATTTTAGATCAATACATGAGGCTTCGATTCAAGGGTTGATTCATGGTGATGTAACTGTCCTTGTCACAGATAAACCAGGTTATTTTGTTTCTGGACCAACTATTATTTTTTCATTACAAAATAAGTGCAAATTGAATTTCATTATGCAACTTTCAGTGTTGAAAATTACTTGAGATTAGACATACTTTGGGAAAAAATACTTAACAAAATCTATTCAGCTTTTGTGTATAAAACCAAAAATTGGTCTGAATTCTTCAGATCAACCTAAATGAATATGTGCCCATGAATCTATTGAAATTGTGAGCCTCTCATGTCTGAACCCATACCTAGTTGAATTAAGAGTGGTTTATATGAACTGAATTTGTCTCATGCGGCTTTGATCTTTTTAGTATTGAGTTGTTGGTCGATTGTGGCCATGTTGATAATTTGACACATTTGTTATGGATCATGTATTGCTTAACTCATTTGACAAACATTAAGGTTGTTAAATTATGTTCGAGAAACAAAAGAGATTTTACTCTTGATAGGAGTAAAATAGAGGAAGCATTGTTGTAGAAGATTATGTGTTCCCTATGGAATTTGTTTACATTTTATGAACCTCAGATAGCTAGCATTCGATTGATAATACCTTTAGAAAGAAAATAATAAAAAGAAAACAAAGAAAGAAAAATGAAAACAAATCTTATAAGTAACATTTGCGCTGGTTTATGGTATCTTGCAAATGGTGTTATAGGTGATAACTATTTCCTTTCCAGGTTGTGGTGGTGTAGAGTATGCCAGAAATAATGGTATTCCAGTTATTGTTTTTCCCAAATCTAAATCGGCTCCTGATGGACTGTCAACCGAAGAACTTCTAATTATTTTAAGGTTTGTTTTTGTTATCTCGTCTTCGTTAACAAGATGAAAGCATTGATCTATCTAATTTTGTTACCTATGATATGAAACAGGAACTTTGAAATAGACTTTGTACTTTTGGCTGGATACTTGAAACTTATACCAGTGGAATTGGTACATGCCTATCCAAAATCTGTATTGAACATTCATCCATCCCTTCTTCCTGCATTTGGAGGTAAGGGGTATTATGGCCTAAAAGTGCATAAAGCTGTCATTGCCTCTGGAGCTAGGTAATGTTCGTTGTTACGCAATTGTGTTTTCAATTGTTATTAACTTAGCAATGGCCTCTTTTGAGCATATAACTTTAAAAGCAAAAGAGTGAATTTGCTGGAATCAATTTTCTCCCATCCATTGTTTCAAATTGCTAAAAGAGAAAATGCAAAGTCTAAGCATCCATCTAAAATTGCTGGGGTCCATATACCTTTTTTTCTACTAAGAATATACCACAGTGGTTCTAAAACAATCAGTAATTACTACAATTTTCAATCACTTGGGGATGTGACTTCAAATGTAGCAAGCAAGGATCCAGTTTTCCACTATGTCATTTGATTTAGATCCAGTTCTCTACTATGTCAATGAATCTGTTATCAACTTGTTTTTTTAAGTTTTGTAATCATTTTCCAGATATTCTGGCCCGACTGTACACTTTGTAGATGAGCACTATGACATGGGTCGAACCCTTGCCCAGCGAGTCGTACCTGTGTTAGCCAGTGATACTCCAGAAGTGCTATCTGCTAGAGTTCTTCATGAGGTAGCACCCAAGTGTTTTAAATACTTGAATAGAGAATTATCATTTTGGTGTGAGATGACTAAAATGCTGCCCTAGACTTCCAGTTTTAATTTTGTATGTTTGTATTGTTTTGTTGGATTAAAGTTTATGCAAGGAATAGTAAATGAAAGTGGGGGCTTATTTGGTATTTTCTGAAAATAAATTATGATGTATTAAAAGTGATACCACCAATGAAACAACTTGCTGGTCCATATTCCAGAATTTGGATTGCTGAGTAATTTTAAGAAAGTTTTTATTTTTGTGGCATTGGCCCTTCATAATAGCAGCTACTTTTGTTTATCTGCTAACATGAGATTCAAAATTTCAGGAGCATCAGGTTTATGTAGAGGCTGTGGCAGCTCTATGCGAAGATCGAATTTTTTGGAGGGAGGATGGGGTCCCTTTGATCCGTAGTAGGTCAAATCCAGATGAATTTAGCTAATAATTTATTACAATTAATTACTTGTGAATTTAACCAATATATAAATAAAATATTGAGATTATCTCGTGCCAATTTTGCTCAAAGGCATGGGTTTCGTATTGTTGGTCTTAGAGACTTTGTTTTATATAATACTTGGAAGCTTAGTTACTTTTCTTCATAATTACAGTGAGTTTGATAATGCATTCCTCTATTTTTGTTGGAAGACATTGCTGCTATGATCGTGTACGAATAACTCAACTCGAAAAAAATGTCGAAATATCATGTTTCCATCTGGCAGAGCGTCCATTTTGTCAGCAGCTCTCTGTCATCTTCCCTCATGAGATGCCTTGGTTGAATGTAAAGCAAAATAATAGTAAGCAAAACTCACTACGAGTTTAGCAATTGTGTATATTATTTTCTGTTGGGAAACCGGTAGGGCTGTAAACGGATGCGGATATCCGGGTGGATATCCGCTCCGAATCTGCATATAATCCGTATCCGGATCTAAACAGATACGGATAATTATCAATTATCCACAGAAGATCCGGATACGGATACGGATAGTAAAACCTAAACGGAGCAGATATCCGGATTATCCAGAACCACTACACCACACTATCTTTTGTTACTACTTTTTTATTTTGTTTATATATTATATCAATAGAATAAATATTTTATATCTCCCACCTTTCCAATATTAATGTCTCCATCAACTTATAATTATTCATTTATTTTCATATTTAAATTTTATTAATTATTAATTATATTTTAAAGTTCATATAACTCAATATCCGACAATTACCGTTCTATATTCGTATTCGAATCCGTATCCGTAAATTATCCGCTCCGTATCCGTATCCATTTAAGGCAGATATGGTTTTAAATTTTAATATTCGTTTACTATCTGTATCCGAATCCGCTCATTGAAAGGCGGATACGGATTTGTGTGTGAATTCATCTCTATTTGTTTCGTTGGCCGGGAAGATTGACAAAATTGTTTAACAATAATAGTATGCCTCTACTGACTTCTATACAAACTGTCAGAACTTTTCGGGTCGGTGTACTAGCACCACGAACTTGCAGCTTCTTGTAAGTTTCGGAATTCCTCTCTTTTTCTTTCTCACTGATTATGGAAGGATAGTTGCAGTTTGCACTAATATTTTAATAAAGCCCACGAGCACGAGTCCATTTTCTGATAACTGAAAATTTCATATACAACATGAAGAATGTGAAAAAGCGAATTTCAAAAAATAAACCAATCCACTACATATTTCACCCTCATATCAAAAGCCGACATTTTTATTAATATCCAAAGTTAATTACAAATTAATTATTATACCCACGTTTTTCAACTTTTGTCAAAAATGTCCAAACCGGCCATAAAATTGCTGGTTTTCTCTCCCCAGAAGCTGACTATTTTATGACCGGTTTCCCTTTTTTTTTTTAGAGACACTATGAAGAGTAAAATAATGAAATCTAATACTGAAAATTTGAATTTTTTATTTAAATTATTTGTTAGATTACTTCTTTTGATACATAATTAGCATATTTATAATAAAATACACTAAATTACTTGAAATTATGTTTAATTACACTATATTAAGTTAAATTACACTAAGTTAAATTATATTACGCTAAAATACGGTAAATTACGCTAAATTACATATGAATAGGGACGATATCTTCACTGAGAAAGCGAAAAACGACAACGAAACTTCAAACGGCCATAAAAAGGCGCTCGAGTGTCCGATTTCAGCAAATGACCACTTTTCGGAAAGCTTGCGAAAAAACGCATGCATCAGTGCTTGTTATGTCGGATTTCAAAATTTAGAATTGCCAAAAAACAAAGGGAAGAGGCTCAAAACTTGAGTTGAAGTTTCCGATTAAGATTTTCATTTCTATTATTCAATCTAAGTAGCTCAGTAAATTAGTTACACAATGAACTTGTAGAATACCAATTTTTACTATTTTCGGAATTTTTTTACTATTTTTTATGATTCATGAAAGATGACACAAAAATCGGTCTACTTTAGCGTAATTTTGCGTAGTTTAGCGTAATTTACCGTATTTCAGCATAATTAGTGAAGTTATTGTAATTTAGCGTAATTCAACATAATTTATTGTAATAGTGTAGTTCAACATAATTTCAAGTAATCTAGTTTATTTTAGAATAAATATTCTAATTATAAATCAAAAGAAGTAATCTAACAAATAATTTAAACAATAAATTTGAATTTTCAGTGTTAGATTTCATTATCTTGCTCTTCATAGTGTCTAAAAAAGAAGAAGAGGAAACCGGACATTTTAGTTTGGACATTTTTGGCAAAAGTCGGGAAACGTGGGTATAATAATTAATTTTTAATTAACTTTAGATATTAATAAAAATGTCGGTATCAAAAGTGTCAAATATAGTATGTTAATTTAGGATGACTTAATTCATATTTAATTTTAACTCGTATGGTTGACTTTTAGGACATATTTCTAACATTTGTATATTATTTTATTGTTCCATATGTGCTTGGTCATGTATAATGCCAAATATTAATATGCAAATAACCCAAAAATTCAAGGTGCTTTACTGCTTTTTAGCCTTTGATAGGTGAAAATTTTGGATGTTTATCACAAATTCGAAAAGGGCTAAATCGGTAGCTTTTCTTTCCTTCTATGGAGGAAGTCTTGTGACCTTTGGGCTTTTTATGACAATATGGGCCTTAATGCACCTGGTGTATGATTTAAATTTGTACCCAAGATACGGATTTACCCAGCAGCTCTACCTATATAAAAACCAACTCCGCCTATCCCCAATACCTAGGGTTTTCGTTTTTCTGGTCTCAGATCTTGCTCCGCCTACCTTTTTCATCCCTCAAAACCAGGGAAGAGTTTATTAAACTCAAAATGCATCTTATTTTTTGTTGAATCTTCTTGAAATATTAGTAAATATTAGTGCTACATTGTACCAAGATTTTGGGTTATCGACAAACCCTGGTCTTGAAATTGCCATATTTGGCTGTAGCAATAGAAACAAATTTGGGGAAGAAAATCTGGTCGGATTGGTACTTGTTTGCAATTGTCAACCCGCTTACCGTTCTTCCCATATTATATCTAGTTTTCTTCGCAAGCTGAGCGCATATTTATTATCTTGTAGTTCAAGTTGTTTAAAATCGGCACTGTGTTTTGGTTACTGATGGCGAGAGGGAGGAGAAGAGAAGGATGGTGCATGTGTTAGCCATTTTTAGAAAACCTTCTCGCATATCAAAGGCTCTTGGTTTCTCCTTTTATCGATATTTCTTTCTTTTGTTTGATTTGTTGAAAGGAATAACTTAGCTTGAGCATCTTCCAGGCAAGCTGCGTTCTTTATAACAGGTTGTGTCAAACGATGCTTACATGATTTATGTTTTAATTTTCTGATATTTTTGGTAGAAATTGTTCAATGTTTTTCCCAGATGATAATAGTAATAAAGGGTCGTCTAATCTTGTTAGATTTAAGCTGAAGCATTCTGGAGGATCGAAATATAACTAAATAGCATGGTGTTGTTGACATCCAGATCCAGATGTCAACAAATAAATAAGAATGGCGAATTGTAAACGAAATTTTACAAAATGCAAAACTATTATTTCCAGGAAATTCTCTACGTCAAGTCATCAATCAACTATGAGTAGTTGAGTACTATAGCACAATTATCAGAAGAAGAAGAAAGATATACATTTGGAAAATACTAAATATATTTCAATCAATTTAAGTACTATTGACAGGGAAGCATTGTAGAGAGTTGAAATAAATAAAATGAACTCTCCAATGATCCAATACACATGCCTTTACACTGAACTCAAAACACATTTTCCTTACTCATTTTTGCGTTTCCAATGTTCAAATGATCGATCCGACTGTTCATCTTGTTCTCCATATTAATATGTGCTTGGAGACTAAATTTTACAATTTTCTGAATTTTTTTAATATTTATTAAGCTACTTTGAAAATTGCTGATCTGGGTAAACAGTAAAGACAGTGTTTCCAAAATTCTGGACCATATGATCAGCAATTTTCAAAGTGGCTTAATAAATAGTAAAAAAATTCAGAAAAATGTAAAATTTGGTCTCCAAGTACATATTAATATGGAGAACAAGATGAACGGTCGGATCGACCATTTGAACATTGGAAACGCAAAAATAAACATTTAAGTATATGTGGGCATATGCTTATATAAGCATAATAGCCAAGCGCATATATATATGAGGAGGGATCCACTTACAACAAATTTGAGTTACAACAAAGTTACAACATTCATTTTTTTCATTTTCAAAGTCCAAATCGTCGATCCAAACCGTTCAACATGATTATCTAAATAAAATGTACTTGCAGATCAAATTTTATATTTTTTGAATTTTTTTACTATTTATTAAGATGGGTACAAAATTCAATGGTCTAAGTATGGCTATTTTTTGTAAAATACTTAATAAATAGTAAAAAAATTCAAAAAAATGTAAAATTTGATCTGCAAGTACATTTTATTGTGGAGATCATGTTGAACGGTTTGGATCGACGATTTGGACTTTGAAAATGAAAAAAATGAATGTTGTAACTTTGTTGTAACTCAAATTTGTTGTAAGTGGATCCCTCCTCTATATATATATATATATATATAGCATATCTAAATAAGGGCAAAAAAAAAAAGTTGGAAGATATAATGATAATTTTAGCCAAGCAAAAAAAGCATAATGCATTATTATATTTTATTTCGGAAGACCAAATTAAATGTTATTAAATATATAAATTATAAGATTCATATAAAAGTACCTAGAAATTATCGAAAGTAAAATCTCCCAAACAGTTACTTGCATCAAAACCAAAACTGCCTCGATGTGTTCTTTGTTGCTCCTATTTCTCATCTTCCTCTTGGTTTTGAACAATACTCCCTGCTCGGCATGCCACATCATTAATATCAATTCCACCACCACCCTCCAATTTTCAAGTCTTGTATGGGATCCGACCGCACAACACTTTGTTGCCGGATCAGCCATAGGCCCCACTATTTATGCCATCTCTGATGAAGGCACTGTAAAGTGCCTCCTTTCAGAACCTTTTTACAATAGCAGTGGTGTCTCAGTCACTGCTCTTGCTGTTGATCAGATACGTCTCCGGCTGATTGTTGCCTTCTCAAATCCTTCATTTGTCATTGCTTATGATTTGAAATCATACTGGAGAATTTATGCAGTGCCTTTGCCGGAGTTGGATGGCGCTCTACAAAAGACTGGCACTTTTCGCGAGGATAAAAAATGACTTTTCGCGACGGAGTACCGTCATAAACGTGTTTTTTATATTCGCGACGGTACTTTTCGCGACGGAGTCCCGTCATAAATGCGTTTTTATCCTCGCGAAAAGTGCCAGTCTTTTGTAGCGATCGAGCTCCTGGTGGGGTCGTGGTGGATTTAGAGAGTGGGGAGGTGTTTGTTAGCAGCGCCAGGAGAGGGGTTGTGTTGAAGGTGGGGCTCCAAAGAGATAGCATGAAAGTAATTTCAGAATTTAAAATTTCCGGTGATAAGGGACTCGGTGGGATTGTGTATCTTAGTCATGGATACATCATTGTTCTCCAGGTATGCAATAGACTATAGAGTTTGTCACAAATATATGCTTGCCAAAATTAAAATTTACCAATCCAATAGGGTGCATAAGAATGTTGGTAATCTTTTCTATTTATCTGAATCTCTCATATTAATTTTAATTTATATTTTTCTCTAATATTTTCGATCATATATATTAGCTCTTTATTGTAAGGGATTTTTTTGGTTAAGTTATTGCTTAACCACACATCACCCTCACACCCAGGCTATATGTTTACTTAGGTAATTTTGCAAAAAATTGAGTTCATGCAAATTTTTTGATTGCCAGAAAAGTTGCCAAATGTAGAAGAGAAAGTTATGGTTTGGAAACTCAGTCGATTCCGAGTCAAATCGGTATCGGTCGTGTCCGATCCGAGTTTCACCCGAGTCTCGCGTCCACGCGAGTTTTCCAGCAAAACTCGGTTGAACAGTATTTGACTCGGCTAAGTTATTCTATTTTCAGGCCGAGTCAGGCTGAGTTAGGCCGAGTTTCACCCGGATTAACCGAGTTTTCCCGACTTTTCGCGGTTGGACAAATTTTGTACAGAAAACTACTAAATTGAGTTGAATGAAATAATCAACCAAATTTCTACTTAGTATCTTGCTTTTAGAGCAAAATTACACCGTTTTGGTAGTTCAATCGAACTAATTTTGCATTTTGCTTAGTTAATCGAAGGAATTTGGGGCAGAAAAATAGATGCAACAAGCTACTCTGAAAGAAAGAAAGGAGGAGAAGCTTAAAGCATTACAAAATTTTGAATAGACATGGTGTAGGAAGGGTTTATTGTTTTTCTTTGAAAATATAACTTGGTTCTTTGTGAACTATGTCCATACAAGTTATCAAGTAGACAAGGGTCATGTGCTGAACATAATATTACACCACACATAATATTACTTGTTTCGTTGTTTGACTAAGAACATTTCCCAAACAAATTTTTGTTTAGTATATCAATCGATTTTATGACTATACAAGTAAAATAATTTAGTATTCTCCGAAATATTTTATATTATTCTTATCATCATTTATATCTATTTCAATAATTCTAAGATTTAATTTATGCACTATACTTTGTTTTTTTTAATAAATCATCAATAAAAATAATTTATTTTTTACATTACTCTTGTTTTAACATAATTTTTTACCAATTTTTCTACAATTAAGATTCAGGCAAAAATATCCGAGTTTTCGATCTGATTCAGCCGATTCAGACCGATTTATCCGATTCCATTTTCACGACCAAGTGACCGATTCCGATTCCGATTCCAATTTTCAGAACCACGAGAGAAACATGATTTCTAGTTAGGTTAGAATTTTCGAATCGCCCTCATCTAATTGGATGAATAAAATCGATCGTCAAGATTTATTTTTTCCTTCCTTATCCTTTTAGCCAGAACAACAGAAAAAATTATCATCACACAAGTTCCAAATTTATATATATATATTTCTCCCATTACAGAAAACAACAGGAAAGATCTTGAAAGTGGATACAAAAGACGGCACAGTGAAAGAGGTATTACCTAGAGATAGCTCAATGCCGCTGGCACCATCAGGCCACGCTATTGTATTGCAAACTGAGAAATCAATAGCTGTTGCTACAAATCAGAATCTTCTCATAATAGAAAGTGATGACAATAGCTGGGCACGAGGGGCTGCTATTAAAGACAAGATGATGATGGAGGAGGGGGAAATGGTTGTGGCAGTAGCAATACGAGAAGGAGAGAATGTCTATGTGTTGTTGAACTCACAGAAGAGATACATGATAAAGGAGGCAGTTTGGGAAGAGTCTATTCCGGGATATGTTTATGTTTTGGGCGGCTCCTGTATTGGTATTCTTCTCCTTTATTTATTGTGGGAAACCTTGAACGATAAAAATCCAGCTAATACTCCATATGGTCATGTGTACTATTCAGAAAAGGTGATAGCCAGCTTAAACAAGCAGCGCTAATTGCAAACATAGTTAGTCATTAAGTTTTATTTTTATTGGTGTTTTGTATGTCTTAATTATTTGTATGGACTGACCCTTTTTTAACCCACTCAAAAGAGATTTGCACATCCATACAGTTGATCATCTGTACGGCACTACTACAGCAAAGACAACTATACATGATTCTGCAGTCGTGTCCGCACACATCGTGTATGAAAATATCGATCGATATACTGTGAGTACCCTTCCCCAGTAGTGAACATTAGGGATTTTGAAGCCGTACAGTTACGGAACCGTGTCTATATAGATAACATACACGACTTTTACAATAGAACCATGTTAGATCTCTAAAAAAATACTGAAACAAGTCATACACAGTTAGTAACCGTGTATAATAACAAAGATTATATACACAGTTTCTACAATATATCATGATATATTAAAACGCACATGTTCGGTTATAAATTTAGGTCATGTACGTTCGCATGCATCAAAATTTGCGTGGTTGATATTATTGGCATCAAACAGTTAAAATTAATTTAATTAGAAAATTTTGTTCTTAGAGAGGGTATGAAAGTAATTTTCTGCAATATATATATACACACGTGAAGATTTGATTCTCAAAACTAATGTAGAAAACATGTTGAACCATTGAACCCCAAGCATTCCTTAACTTTTAATATCATCATATAATTTGTTAGATAACTTAATTCATTTCCAAATATCAAAACTAAATATCCTTAAGTTTTCAATATTATCATTAATTAATTGAACGACTGAAATTAATTTTAATATTTTTTTCATAAAAAATTGGTATATTAAATTAGTAAAGATCATGGAAAATGAACTTGCATTTGATAAATAAAAATATTAATTAGCAATAACTTAATATTCACACTCCAAGTAGGTGGTTTAGGCATAGATGCGATGCAACACGTGGCATATACACAATTTCATAAATTTATTGGAAACCATCATACTAAAATATTCTTAAACTAAAAAATATATATAATGATGTCTCTAATTACCCAAATGTTCAAATATATTTAATCCTCGGATAACCATTTTAAGGAAGAGGAGAGTTCAAATGTCTCTATTTTTTTTTTTTGCCTACATCATATCTTCATTTTTAAAAACTTTAATAACACTAAATTTAAAACTTAAAATCCAAAATAAAATCATTAAATATGATTTACATCATTTTATCTATGCACGTATAATTTCTAGACATTGATTTTTCAACTTATTAATTAATATAAAAACAAAATCAAAATATAATAATATTTTATGAGCACACAAAGAAAATAACATAGATTACATATAATGGTTTTATTTTGATGTTTATGATTTACGTTTTAAAAATGAAAACATTAGAGGCATTTGTGGTTCACCAATCGTAAAACTTTATCTAGAAGGTATCTACAAGATTACTTGAGAAATATGAAGTCCATATCCAAAAAACTTCGATTGCAATAGCAGATGTGCTAGGGGAATTCAACCTGTAGAAGAATTAAAAACAAAAGAAAAGAAGGAGAGATTAGAAGGAAGTAATATAAAACTAAAACAGATATCACAGTGCCTCCGCTGTAAAGACTATCGGAGATACCTATCGGCCGGGATCCATAGTTTGGACTGCCTACTGAAGGGAAATCGGTGGGATTCGGGATATTTAGACTCGGAGTAGACAGGAAAGGAATGGGGGGCATTTTGATGTCAGCTGTTCGATTCGCATCAAGATCCACACGGATAGCTTTGAGATGCGTGTGGGTCAAGTGACCACGAACTTTGATTCGGGTCGAACAGCTACGACGGACCGTCCCTACTCCGACAAGGACAAAAGAAAGTAAAAGAGGAGAAAATAGAGATTATATAAAATATAAAACGAGCTTAATGTTAACAGGCCGTTTTTATAGTAGGCTTCTATCGGATTGAACATACCTAACTACGACCCGTTAATGATATGAATAGAACTATCGAGCTTTCTCAATCGTGCCTTAATTTTAATGGAGAACTAACTTCATATTTTTACTGTAAAAGAGGGGTTAGACAAGAGGACCTTTTGTCTCTTTTTTCTCTTTATCTTAGCAGCCGATACCCTTTGTAAAATTTTACACAAAGGTAGACAAACCCATCGAATTGTAGGTTTAGGTCCACCTTGCTTAGATAATAGAGCCATTACTAATTGTCACTATGTTGATGACACAATCATATTTCTCCAAGCTACTCATGAAAATGTGGCATCAGCATGGTGGGGAATGATAAGTTTTGAAGCTCATCGGGCATCAAAATGAATTTGTCCAAAACAGAACTTTATCCTATTAATGTTGTATGAGACAATTATGCTAGTACATTTCAATGCACTCTATGATCGTTTCCTTTCCAATATTTAGGTTTACCGCTAAAAGATAGTAAACTTAATATTCTAGATTGACAGTTCTTAATTGATAAAATAGAGAAATGATTACCTAATTGGAAGGGACAATTAGTATCTTTAGGAGGAAGGCTCACTTTAATCAATTCCGTATTATCTACCATTCCATTGTACACCCTTTTATTATATAAAGCCCCAAAAATAGTACTTAGACAACTTAATTCAATTAGAAATAGATTTTTATAGCAATGTACTACTACTAGAAAAAAATATACTCTAGTAAATTGGTCTATTGCATGCATGGCTAATTATGTAATGGAGGTTTAGGAGTTTTAAATTTACAAAAAATGAATATATCACTACTCTTAAAATGGTGGTGGAAATTCCATAACCCTCAATACTCAGCATTATGGAAAACAGTGATTATGAATAAATATTACTTAGATAACCCCTTACCTCCTTCTTCTTTTTGGGTCAATATCTTGAAATTAGATAACCTAGGCAAACTAAGTGTAACATATACCCTTAGCATTAATTCCAACTTAGAATTTTGGAATACCATTTGGTAAGATAATTGCTACTTAGCTACTAGGTACTCCCAACTTTATAGGATTTGCTCTAATCAATATATTAACATAGCAGCAGCCTTGATTTCACAAGGACAAGATATTAAGTTTAGGAGACATCTTAGTGGTGTTTTAGCTAAGGAATGGCAGGAGTTACTGTACATTATTAGTACCTCTAGCTTTACACATGGTTTGGACAAAATAGCTTGGAGATGGAATAATTTAGGACGATTTACGGTTAAATCAATCTATCAATTATTAAACTTTAGAGGGGTTAAAGCCAATACATATGCCATTATATGGGATTTACCAATTCCACCTAAAATCAGAATTTTCTTTTGGCTGGTACTTCATAATCGTATTTTAACAAAACAAAATCTACGGAAGAGAGGTTGGGTAGGTGGGGTTAGATGTTATTTCTGTACCAAAAAGGAAAATATTAATCACTTGTTTCTTAAATGCCCTCAAGCCCAACAAATATGGTTTTGGCTAGGCAACAGTACTCACTACCTCCATACTTGGGCATCATGTAAGGATATTTTTTATTTTTCGAGTACTCTACCACTGGTGCAGCAAATAGGATTTTTAACTGTGTTTAGTGCGGTTTGTTGGACTATTTGGAAACATAGAAATGATATATGTTTCCAAAACAGTCCTCCTAAATCAGCTCGAAACCTTATTCTACTAATCATATTCGTTACTGAATATTGGGCAGGTACCATGGAGAAACGGTTTAAGGAAGCTGTCGGTGACTGGCTGCCAAAGGACCTCAATGCCATTCCTCTTCGGGTGTGGGACCCCAATGATAACCAGCTGGTCGTTTATACGGCCGACGGTGCATCAGCAGATGTTTAGATTCTCATGCAGCAGGAACATGGATTTTGTATAGATCCCTTTATAGGGATGTTATCTTTACATAGCTTTAACAACTGTGTCTTAGGAATTATCTGTTATTTTGCTATTACGGTCTTTTGGTGGATAGTGAAGCGTCAGGCTTTTGTGTTTTGTTTGGTGGCCGAGTGCTATAGTTTTGCTTACCTGAGATATTGATCTCCTTTACTTGTAATTTAACTCTTATTTCATGGAAATGAAATGGACATCATGTATGCCTTTTATCAAAAAAAAAAAGAACTATCGAGCTTATTTTTACTGATAGTCAGAGGCGTAGTAATCATGATCAATGTTTTTAAATGCGATATGCGGGAGGTCACTACATACCGCATATACGGTATGCGATTGTATATGCGGATTTAAATATGAACTTAGCTTATATATATGAAAGACAAATTTAAAAAGTGGAAAGGCAACTTATAACCTGATGGAGCCTCGTGTTCGAAAAAAAAAACTCCTGGAAAACCATACAGAGTGAGATAGTTCAATTTTTTTTATATATATTTAGATTTATAGTTTGGACTTATGTGATATTGTGTTGTGTTATATAATACGATATTAGACTAGTTATATTATGTTATGTTACATTATGGTATGCTATGGTCGTGTACTTTGGACTTGTTATGTTATTTTTATGTAATTTAGACTTTTTATGTGATGCTTCCAACTAGAGTGGAAAAAATGTGTCGTGCCGTGCCGTAACTAACACGCCGTGACTTTGGTCTTGTGCCGTGCCGTGACCAAAATGTCAATGGGTGGTCACGGCACGCGAATGGTCACGCCACGTGAGTCACGCCGTGCCTAAACGTGCCGTGACCATACGTGACTCGCGTGACTCACGTGACCATTTCATTATAATTTAGGTTAGTTTATTCAAGATTTACCATTAAATCAATATCTAACGGTCCTAATTACACGTGACTCACGTGACTACGTGTCGTGCCGTGCCGTGACTAAATTTTTCACGTGTCGTGCCGTGCCAAAGTTTCAAAAAATGAGCACGGCACGCGGATGGTCACGGCATGGGACACGCGAGTCACGACACGTAACTGACACGCGTGCCGTGCCGTAGCCGTGCCGTTCCGTGACGGAACCAGCTCCGGCGTGCCATTTTTCCCACTCTACTTGCAACTAATTCAAATAACTTGTTATGAGATGTATTTTTATGTGATGTGATGTTATGTTCTGTTCAAATTCACGAGGTCACAACTAATTGTAGTTTGTATTAGTTTTTAGAATTATATGTTTGTAGCTCTCATTTATCTTTTTCTTTATTCTTATTGAATAATTAAACTATCTAGTTAATTATATTGTTGTAACAAATAATAACAATCTAATGTTCTATCTGTGTTTTGTTATATTATATATCTCATCGGAAATAACATTGTTGAATCTATTCTTTCAAAGACAAATAGTTCATAAATTTAATTAGAACTAGACCTTCATTTCTCCATAAAAGAAACCATAAACTGCAAATTAAAATACCATAAATCCAAAAAAAAGAAAAAAAAAACTATCTCCACTCCGTATGGCGTCCTTGGGGTGTTTTTTTTTTTTTTTCAGAATGGTGGCTCCATCTAATATGGTGTCCCGTCTGAACGTCATGCCGAATAGTTGTCTTCCATTATTAAAATTTGCATGAACCCATTTCCATTTTTTTTTCTATTACTATTAATAACATGTTCGGCAAATTTATGAATAATATACGTAACATATGAATTGAATACTAAATATGTGTGTTAATTCGTCTACTCATGTAGATATATAATACTAAAAATATAATATGAATGTTATCCACAAATTTTACTACCATGCATGTTATGGGTAATGTTTAAAAAAAATTGATCAGACAAAAAGTCGATCTCACTCGTCTACATCTTATTCAAAATGAATGAGGCAGTGATTAATTAGAAGTTTCATTCAATCTCTGAAGTTATCAATTTGCAAGAAATTAGTCTTATTATTTTCAACGGAGAAAAACAGAGAAATATATACATTAGTAAACATCTCATAATTATCTTTATGATGAGATCTATTTAAAATATTATTTTTAATTAATTCATGTCGAGACAAACATTGATAAACATTGATGCTAGGTTTAATTTAACCTGTTATGTCAGGATAATGACATTAGTATTTATATCACCTGTATTGCTTTTTTGTTATATCCATAATAATTGCTCTCTAAAATAACGTAGAGATAAATTACCTATTTTTCTTTCTATGGTGTTGAATTAAGTTGAGAGTAACTTCGTACCAATTAAAAATTGAAGATGTTAAATAAATGATACTTCTTAAATAACGACCAAAGTAGCAATTGAGCGATATTTCCAAGTGTAATTATAAAGAAGCCGAAATTTTTATTGATAGTAAATTAAAAAAAAAAAAAAAGGAAGACAACTGCTTGGTATTAAGGTATTAAGTGATAGACCTCCCTATCCAAGAAAAAAAAAATCATCCCAGGAACACCATACGGGGTGGAGATACTATCCTCCAATTAAACGCTTCCAAATCCATGAGTCTAAGCTCTCCAAAATCCTTCGATGACAATTGACCAAACTCATTTTCTTTGATACAGCTGACACCCCATGCCATAGGAATGTTCATGCATCAATATGAACATACTATCCTCCAATTGAATCTATTATGTCAAAGACAAATAGTTAAGAAATTTGAAACTAAACCTTCATTTTTTTTAAAAGAACTAGTATAACTGAAAAATTAAAATATCATAAATCTAAAAAAAGAAAAAAAAAAAAAAAAAACTATCTCTACTGATCCGTATGGCGTCTCTGGAGTGAATTTTTTTTTGGTTGTGGGCTTCATCTGGTATCCATATGGATGTCACATCGAGTAGTTGTCTTCTAATTTTTAAAATTAATTTGCATAAATCCTTCCTATTTTATATATTTTTTTCTATTTACTATAAATAAAAATTTCAGCAAATTTATAAATAATATACGTAGTATATGAATTGATTACTAAAAATGTGTTAATTCGTCTACTCATGTAGATAATACTAAAAATAGTATGAATGTTATTTACAAATTTTATTACTATATTATGGATAATGTTAAAAAAAAAATTGATCAAACAAAAAGTCACTCGTGTACGTCTTCAAAATGACTATAGGTAGTAACAAACTAAATGATGTCAAATTAATAAACCGACCTTAGCTCAGTTGGTAGAGCGGAGGACTGTAGTCGTAGCAGATATCCTTAGGTCGCTGGTTCGAATCCGGCAGGTCGGATTTTTTTTTTTAATCTTTTTTTTATGTGCTGTGATCGATTTTCTTTTTTGGTTCCTTCGTTTTATTGATATTGTTTTGTTACATTTAATATTTATTTTTAAGAAATATAAGAGTCATGTCCACATTTATATTAATTGAAGATAGGTTCTGTTATACAAAAGTGGTAACCACCAAAATAAAAACATTACTTAAAACATTTGAGCTTAAAATTTGACATAAATTGAAAAATAGAAATAAAAGTCAAACGAAAAATAAAGAAAGAAAATGAAAGGAAAGAAATAGCAAAATCTGAGCATACTCCAAGTAGGAATCCTGCTGGTACGCATGTGAGTATGTTGCCTTCTCACTACTGGTGCGCTGGTACCAGCCACTCATTCTCCCCCACTTTTCATGGAGTTTTGTTGTCTAGTCTACAAATATTTTCATACGTGTCCTTGCTTCATAAAACTGTATTTGTCAAAGCACTTCATTCTTGAGTTCCTGGATGCTATTGATGTTGTCTGTGAACGATATTGCACAACACTCGCGCCATATTATGAACTGTGCGATTAATCTCATAGACTTATGTTGCACTGGGGTTCTTGTGCTTATCAAGAGTTGTATTCTTGATGCACCAGCAGTCGCTAAAGTCATCCTCTCTAGTATCACTCTTGCCATCTCTTCATGCAGAGCTGTAGCAAAGGTGCAATGGTTGAATATATGACACCTTGTTTCCTGATCTGCCTTGCATAAGACACATCTACTAACTAATTGAAAACCTCTCTTCTTGAGGTTATCAATTGTCAACAATCTATTCCTAAGTAGCAAACATCCAAATACCTTCATTCGTGGTGGTGCTCTTAATTTCCAAATTCGATGTATCGAGCTTTTTATTCTAGGTCCGTCTTTCAGCCTTTGATATGCGCTTCTCACCGTGTATATCCCTGTATCTGACCATCGCCATTCTATTCCATCATCTTGTGCTTGCATTAATGTGACATGTGCAAGCTTCTGTTTCAAGGTTTCTAATTCCTCACTTGCCTTTTCTGATAGCCGATGTGTGAATAGTTCCATTATTGTGTTGGTTCGTGAAGCTTCCGCTAGGGTGATGTTGGGGTCCTGAGCATGTGTGTATAGGTTTTGTAATTCAAACATTAATATTCCATTACCCCAATTGTGGTGTTAAAGAGAGATTTTCTACCCATTACTTGGTTTGTAGTTGAAGGACATGCAATAAAATTGTGTAAACTCATTTGATTCCTTTGTGAATATAGGTGCGTCTGGCAACAATGTTTGCAACATTAAACGGTGTTGCAGAAGCGGTTTCCACAATGCTTTTTCTGGCCTTCTCCATTGCCAAATCCATTTGATTATTAGTCACTAGTGGAAAATGTGCAAACAGTATCGCCTCATCAGGATCGGTTAAATTAAAAAACTGACACTAATACTTTTAGGATTGGGTAAAAATCTGAACCGATCTTGATTGTTAGGTATCCGGGTCGGTTACTTAATTAACCGATCTTGATAATGAGTATCAGGATCGGGTATTTTATTAACCGATCCGGATAACAATCAAGATCGGTTAAATAAATAAACGATCTTGATTATTAAGTATCAGGATCGGTTGTTTTATTAACCGATCCTGATATCTAACAGTCAAGATCGGCTAATTTTGGAACCGATCCTGATGGTTATCAGAATCGGTTATTTTAGAACCGATCCTGATCGTATCAATTTCGAAGCGCAAATCCCATTAATTTGAGTTAATGTATTATGTGTTCATTCTATTGGATATCAAAAGATAAATATTTTGAACATGGAGGCATCTCAATCATTCAAATATTAACTGCTGCACGAATCTTAAAGTCTCCCCTCTATTTACTTCCTTCGCTCCCCTCTCTGTCTCTTTACTTCTGCCGCTAGAGCCCCCTTCTCCTCAAACCCAAACCCGTAACCCTACCCCTCTCATCTCTCCCGCTGACAGAGGAGCCCCACTCCCCTCCGTTTCCTTCCTGGAGAAGGAAAGGCGCACGCCCCCTCTTCTCTTGTCTCGTCACTTTTTCTTTCCCTCCGCTCACAGGAGTCAAAGCCGTACACTCGCCTTAACTCCCACCCACGCGCTCGCGACGACTTCGCGCACCCGCAAGTACTGCGGCCACGAGGCTGTACTCCCGCGCCCTCTCTATCTAGGCTGTGGTGTCTCTCTCTCTTTCAGGTTCTCTCTTTCAATCACTGTGTTGAGACATTTTTCTCCCTCTCTCTTTGATTTCGGTTTTTCCCCAAATTCAAACCCGTTAGGGTTTTCCTTGTGATTTCAGTGACGAAGCTGTGCGCTTCTTGACTTGGTGGTGCTCGGGACTAAGAGGAAGGCCGGACCCGAGGTCGCCGAGAAGCAATGTTGAAGAAAGACGCAAGCCACGGTGTTCGTACCGACTTTTGCCAACACCCAGTTTTGGAAGCCTTTCCTTTGGTAAATCCCTTTTTCGCCTCCTTACTTGTGAAATTGGCCTGAGCCCCCTTGAATTTCTTGCTCGTGTTTGCTTAAGCTCGGGTCTGATTTGGGTATTTTTCTTGTGTTTGTCTTGGCGGGCTTACATTGGGTGTGGAGATAGTCCGAGAAGCGAAGTCGAAGGGACAGCGGCAAGCAGGACCGGACCCCCTCCACTACAGTACCAGTCGACACGCGTCAAGGGATACTCTTAGCATTTTCCGGTAACGTGCCAATTCTCTGATTTCCTTTCTTTAGGCCTTCGAATGGCATGTGGGCTTAGCCCTCATCTGTGTTTGTCTACTTCATCGATAATTGTGTTCATATGTGCATTTTGTATATGCAGTCTAAACCCTTCGTAGCTCTTGAACTTGAGAACATCTGAATTGTTGAAATGAGCATATTGTGTTCATCGATAATTTTCATCCTTCCATTTTCAAAATTGTTTCACTTCTTATTTTTTGTACAACCAAGGTTAAACAAAATGGTCTACACTGGTACAAGGCAGATTGTATCATGCACATCTTTACAAAGCAGACATCAAAGTATGTTATCTTGTGGTTGATTCCTGTTCAACTTTCATTTTATTTGGTTCATTATTATTCCCTTTTGTTTTTGCAGGTTGATACTTTGCCTTCAATTTGTGGTGCTTGTGGAGTTAAAACTTGTGGTGCTTGTTTTTGTGCTGGAGGCAGATTGAAAAATGAAGTCACATTGAAGTCTCAGAGTTCAGTTAGTAGTATAGACTGGGTTTTTAGTTGGTTTAAGAATTAGTATTTACTTGGCTTGTGTCATTAGTAAGAATTAGTCATGTATTACTTTAATGGTAAATGAAATGGGTCATCCTGACCTCTTTCTTTTTATTCTGATATATAATATTAAATTTCTTGGATTTAAATAGACTGTATAGATATCAATACATAAATATCAATAGTGCATTATATCTAGATTCACAAAATGTTGGTTCCGCAAAAAAGAAAAGAAAAATAATAATTAGGGTCGGATATTTTAATTAACCGATCTTGTAAGTCAACAACAGGATCGGTTGAATAATTGTCCGTTCTTGAAAGTTAGAATTAGGATCGGCTAAAATTTAACGACCAATCTTGATAGTTAGAATTAGGATCGGTTATTAATAAATAACCGATCTTGATAGTTAGAATTAGGATCGGTTATTAATAAATAACCGATCTTGATAGTTAGAATTAGGATCGGTTATTAATAAATAACCGATCCAGATGGTTAGTATTAGGATCGGTTATTAGTAAATAACCGATCCAGATGGTTGGTATCTGGATCGGTTCTTTAACCGATACAGTTTAGATTGACTATTTGTATCGGCTGGAACAGGATCGGCTGTAGGTCCGATCCTGATGTGCGAATATAACCGATCCTGATTTGTGTTTTTCCACTAGTGAGTGCTTGATTAAACGCCTCCAAATCTATGAGTCCAAGCCCTCCAAAATCCTTCGGTGAACATACTATTATCTAATTAACCAAACTCGTTTTCTTTGATTCAGCTGACACCCCATGCCATAGGAATGTTCTCCGTATCTTATCCATCTTGCTAATTACCCATTTAGGTAACTTTAGACATGTCATGTAATATATCGGTATTGACGTTAGTACTGCATTTATCAGTATTATCCTATCTGCAATGGAGAGATGCTTGACGGTCCATCCTGCGAGACGCTTGTTCATTTTTTGGATCAAAGGTAAGTATATTTCGGCATACTCTTGTTTGATAATGGAAGTCCCAAGTATGTAAAGGGGAACTCACCAAATTTACAACCAAGGACATTTGCCATTTCTTGCTTATCATCTTGAGCTCCCATGGAAATCACTAATTCTGACTTAGTCAAATTGACCGATAACCCTGATACGCTTTGAAAGACTGTGAACATAATCTGCAGGGCTTGTAGTTGTTGGGTTTCCGGCTTCACAAAAAATAACGCATCATCTGCATAGAGCAAACAAGGTGTCATTTCTTAAAAAGGTATTCTCAATGCTTGTATGTCTGTGAGTTTTTGTGCATAACGAGCTAGAAAATCTATTGCTAGAATGAACATAAGCGGGAAGAGAGGGTCTCCCTGTCTAACTCCTTGCTTTAACACAATCTTTTTTTCAAGAAAGCCGTTTATCATGATTTGCAAGGAGCCTGCGAGAACCAATTTCTCTGTCCAGGATAGCCATTCTCGCGCAAACCATGACAAAAATAAGCTAGACGACTACAATTGAGTTATAAGTTTCAATTCATTTTCTAAATTACATGTCCAAGAAAATACATTCAAATTTCATAATGTTTGAATTTATTTGAACAATACCAACAATTTATCCGAATACATAAATTGTCCTACTATATATCTTGCTCCATAATCTAAAACGAAAAGTCCGACGTATTAAACGAGAAAAAAAAATGTGAATTTAGTCCGCGTTAAAGAATGAGATGAAGTGTCCAATTTTCTACATCAAAACACGTGTTTAGGAGAAAGATGTCTCCAGTACCTTTCAACTGGCTTCTCCAGTTTTCTGAAAAAGCTCCATTTAAGCAAAATAACTGATAAGACATCACACCAAGCAGTCAAGAACTGTTTTTTTCATATAAAAATTGATTTTGTAGTATCGACTGACAGATAAATGACAACATATATATATTTGCAAAAAAAATTTAACATCATTTCGAAAAAAGAAATAAAAAAGTTTCTGAAACAATTTCATTATTTGTATAACAAGAAGTAATAATTCACAAGATATCATCTTATTAATGATGAATTAATTTCTAGTAGAATTTAGTCATCTAATTATTCATGAACATATTCAACAAACGATGTTTGGTCTCGATCTGTCAATGTTTTGTAGGATAAATATTGCTCTGTATATATATTGCCATATCATCCTGAAAAGGGAAAAAAAGAGATGAAAATTAATCCATTAGATAGATAAAATCCAAATGATTATTGACAGGACTAAGTATTTCCGGACACTAAAAATGAAATTGAATAGCAGACGATTAGAAAATCATCATTCATATAACATAAAGTAAATTCTCAAAAAGTTTCAAGTACCTTAATTATGTCTATCAAATGTTTCATCCTTCACTGATCCAAAACCAATGTGATACTATTTTTTTTACCATACTAATTAATTACTTAAATTCTAAAAAGTAATTAATAACTTATGTGCACCAAATTTTCATTAAGACCTCTAGGAAAAAAAAAATAAAGGCTTCCAGTTGGTATGGATGCAATTTGTCAGTGTGACAAAAAAAATACGCTCTTACCAATTAAATTAAAATAAAACACTTTAACTAACACCATTACACCGAGTGATACCTTCATTTCAGCAAGAAATTATTTGAATTATTGATTGATGATATATTCATTATCTCCCTAGTCCCAATAAAAGTCATAATTTTTACCATAGCAAGTAATTATTTAGATTATAGAAGGTCATAACTTGCGTTTATCAACTCGTTTTGCTTAATTCATATAGGTTTTTCTTGCATAGGCACCATATTAAACTGAAGAACTTATACCAAGTTGGTCCGGTATTAATACATTATCAGAGACTCCGCCTCTGTATAGTAGGGACATGCAGCTGTCCACCTCTGAATTTTATTTTTATTTATATTACTAATTACTATTTAATTGTTGTTCAGCTCTAATTTTCATTTTGTCAAACTTTGATCCAACAACAACCCATAATTTTATTTTCATTTAGAAATTATGTGTACTTTTTTTACATGAAAAGAAAAATACAATTTGTTAAAAATTTTAATATTTTAGTTGAATTTTATTTTTTATTTTTGGCTTAAATTCTGATTACGCCACTGTACATTATCAGTGGAAACTTAATTTTTTTTAAAATACATATCATTTCAAAAATCTTCCAAAATAATGCTTAGATTAATAATAAAATTAAAGAATGTTGATTCATACAGTTTATAAATACATGTAATTGTCGGTATGTTGCTCATATTTGAAAATCTTCCAAAAATGGCATACAGTGTCAAATGCAAAGATCCAATCTGCTCAGATAAAATGACCGATCAAACCAGACTAGTTGAGGGTAATTGTGTAATTGTCCCTCACCAGCTGGCTTGATCAGAAATTTTCTTTTATTCTGGTTAGGCTTGATCAGAATTTTGGCGTTTTCTACTGTTATACCGTACTGTGGCCCACTAACTTCTTCCATCAGAATCTTCTTTGGGTCCCACCAAAAAAATATGCATTTGCCATAAAATCACTTCCAAATAGACGTAGAACTATTTTTACAAGTCTACAACTCCTTAACATCATACCAGGTCATTAACTTGTAGAAAGGCGTAAAACAAAGAAGTGAGAGTTTCTTAGAGACGTGGATAATATTGTGATGTCACCAATATGGACACGCTATTGTATATGCGGAAGTGGCGGAGAACATAGAATAAAGCTTCCTTTTAATTCTAAGAGAAAGCCACCTCGTCAAGAAGTAGAAAGCCGTGAAAGAATGAAGTGGTGTTTGGTCGTATTAAGTGACATGGCTACGGATATCGGCGCCTCTATATATATCTGCACTCCCGGGCTTCTCCTTTTGAACACTACTCTCTCTTGCAATTGCTTATAGAACAGGTGATTTCCATCGGATTTTAACAGGGAGGAAGGGAGGGAACGAGGGAGACACAGAGGCATTGCATGGGAAAGGTGATTTCCATCAGATCTGAAACTTTCTTTAATTTATACGTATTCTAAAATCTGTTGGATCTCTCTCTTCTAAGATCAAACACATGCAAGCTCTGTAAATTTAACTCCGTAATTGCTTACAGAAGAAGAAGAATGGAGGCGGAGGGGGAGGCGGCACCGCAGGTGGTGGAGGCCAGGGAGGAGGCTCCAACACTTCTCCATCTTCTCCTGCTCCAGGCAACACTAAAGATGCTAACACAGATCCTAACACTCTCTCGGGGGCTGAGGTTACTACAGGTAAAGGTGGGAAAGGAGGTGGCAAGGAGGGAGGTGCGTTTGTGACGGCGGTGCTGAAGGTGGATTTCCACTGTGACGGGTGTGCAGGCCAGATCCGACGGTCGTTTAAAGGCTGTAAAGGTCTCTCTCTCTTAAGTGACAAACACGGTTAGAAATTCTAGTATGTGCACTTTTTAAGGGGGCTTCAAAACATTTAAATGCTTGTTTCTAAATTATAAACATCGATCTAAGGGGGCATAGAAATTCTAGTGTGTGTTTATATTTATAATATGTATTATTCTGTATTTCCATTCAATATGAGAGTTATTTTATTAGTTGGTGACCTTGTTGATTTCTCAGTACTTATAATCACAATTTCCAAATCCTTTATGATAAATCGCTGTATATAATGCTCCTTTACTTATAAACTTCTGATTAAGTTCTCGTTACCTATCAATTTCCTAGCGATGAGAAAAATGTATATTAAAAATGGTACTTTTTAGCTTAGGTGTGCTGTTGTGGAACAAGTATCCTCTCCATTACTGTAAAAGATTCTCTTCACTTTACGGTTTGAGATTAACTCTCAGCCGCTTTGAGATTGGGGCTAGCGCAGGGGCCAGTATTATTGGTCTTTGAGATTCGTGCCAAGTTAAAAAGAACGGTCCAGATCCAATAATTGTAAAAGATCCCTATTACGGTACCGGGGAGGATGTGAATTCGCTGTTGTGCCTGTTGTTTGAGCACAAAAGAACAAAGAAAACGAGAATACTGATACCTCTGACATTAGTCGGCTAGTTCAGAAAAGAACTGTGCATAAAAAACAAAACCTTATGTCCTTTTATTATCTGATAGAGTGACAGTTTGTCGCTTCACCATGCTCTCTGATATCTGGTAGTGTGCGAAAAGCACCATTGCTGTCATGGTAGTTAATTATCACTCTAAGAACAGTACTAATCAGTCGTGCCTTCTTGTCTCTTTTTTTTTTCTAGGAGTTGAAGGTGTTAAAATGGACCGCGGTGCAAACAAAGTCACGGTGGTGGGGACCATGGACCCTTGGAAGCTTCGAGAGAGAATTCAGAAGAAAACCAAGAAAAAAGTCGAACTTCTCTTCCCAGCAAAGAAGAAAGATGGCGGTGGCGACAAACAAGAGGCTGAAAAGGATGATAAGAAAGGCGATAATAAACAGGTATAATTTGTTCCCATAGGATCTCTTTTTAGTTCAATATTGAAGTAATTCTTCATTTATTTGGAGCTGACCCTGTTTATTTTTTGTATTTTTTTTAGGTTTTGGTGGTTAACACAGTTGCAGTGAAGGTGGAGCTTCATTGTGATGGGTGTATCCAACGCATCCGAGGTGTCCTCATGAAGATCAAAGGTTCTTCCAACTTCATATTTACATCAATTATCTGATCATATTTTTGTTCTAGTTTTTTCATTCTTTTAATTTGGGTAATTAGTTTATTCTTTGCAAAATAGATACACATTTATGCTATTTCTGAAAAATGCTTCAAATTGGACAGAAACATAATATATATATAAATTTGCAAATAACACGGCATTTCTTTTTGTAAGTAAAATGTAGTACATTTTATTCCCGTAAATTGTGCCACAGTTGTCAGTTAAGGCGGCCAAGCAATTTTTATCCTGACAACCTTCTTTATATTTTTTTCCCTCAAGAAAAAAATATATTTTTTATTGTATAACCGAAAATGAAAAAAAAAGTTAATCTGAGTTTATTTGTTTTTTTTTTTTCTCTAGGTGTAGAGCAAGTGGCGATTGATCGACAGAAGAACCAAATAACAGTAAAAGGCACGATGCAAACAAAAGGGTTTGTAGAGTTATTGTCAAAGAAGATCCAAAGGCACGTGGAAGTGGTGGGCCAGAAAGAGAAGGAGAAAGAGAAGCAGAAGGAGAAAGAAAATGAGGTGAAAAAGGAGGAGAAGAGTTGCGTTGGACAGATGACGTGTCATGCTGACATGGGCTGGTGTCACTGCGACAAGTGTGGGTACCACGTGTACATGGTACCTGCACCCCAACTCTTCAGTGACGATAACCCCAATGCATGTGCGGTAATGTGATTTCTGAGAGATGTATGTGTGCTTCTTTGTTTGGGAGAATTGGGATAAATTTTGTATTTTGCTCAATTTTGGAAAATTTCATTACAGAGCACTAACTTGCAGTGCGGTAATGTGAACATTGTGAAGCATGTGCGGTAATGTGATTTTTGAGAGGGAATCGGTGTGGGTCCATCGGACCTAGTTTGGTTCCGATGGGCAGCATCCACCGTATATTCAATCAAACTTTGATCTAACGGTTTGGCGATAATCTAAACGGATTTGATATATTATGACTCTTAAACCCGTTAACCCTATATACTCCGACTTGCCTCCTTTCTCTCTCGCTCTTTCCCAGTTCCCACGCAAGCCGTTGCCTCCTCTCCCTCTTTCCCACGCCGCGTTGACCTCCTCCCCTCGTTCGAGAGCTTTAAGAGGGGGTGGCAGCGAATGCGGGCCGGTCCGGCGAACAAGCCTCCGACCATCTTTGTTCTTGCCGATGGCACCATCCTATTGTAGGGTCCTTTTTTACAGATCTTCTCCGACGAACAAGCAAGCTTCACAGCAGAGAGAGAGAGAGAGAGAGAGAGAGAGAGAGGATGCAGAGGTCTTCGAGCCTAGAGCATTTCTAGCGGGTCGAAGCTGGACGATCTGCCGATGTGGGACCCATAGTCAGAAAATATCGAAGTAGGAGGTTGTGCAGGACAGCTTCGCCGCGTCCCTTGTTCACCTTGTACCGGTTGCTATCATTCTCTGCGCCATCTTTCTCTAGTTTTTCTCCTACTGGTACGGTTTGTTAAACTCTTGATTTTGATTAATCCATACTTAGCTTAAACAATTTAGTAACTGGATTAGGTGTAGCTATGTTGATTGGAAGTTGTCCGTCGATTGGAACAAATTCTCAGCTGTGCTTTGGGGTTTATGCGACATAGGTGCTCAGGCTGTCACACACCCTACTCTCATCAGGAAATAACCTCTTGCCGCCATAAGTACCAAATTTTTTTCTTTATCGTTCTATTTTTGTTTGATTTGAAGCTAATAGGGCTTAATTGGGGGTGAAGACATATCCGATTGCTTTGTAGCTGAATTAATTTACATTTACTAGAACTCGATCAATCTAATTGTCAGATTATATCTAGTTTATGTATTCAGTGACTTTATTAGTATACAATGTTTACAAGTCATTAGTGAGAAGGCTCAGCATCGCTAGCATGTTTGGATTCACTTTTGTGGGGTCCATTGGTTATTACAGTGCATCTTCTTCTCTGTAACTTTTTTTTTTTTTTGAAAACTTGTCAGCGGCTGACAAGTGAAATTTTTTTATTAAAATGGGTAATACAGGCTGAGTTTACATGGTGCACCACTATATAAATCATTGTAACTGCAGCTATCTAATGTAAACAAGAGATACATAAATAAATGTAGTATAGGAACCCTAGCTCCATATGATGTAGTGATCCGGCCATCAGAGTCCACTGCCTTTAGGAATCCCGTGCATGCATGTTATAGTCCTACTTTCCGCAATGCTTTAGCCACAAATTAGCATGTTATAGTCTTCTCTGTAACTTGTCATTTAGCTTCTTTATCAAATATTTACAGTCAACTAGGAGAGAGATTCACCTGTAAGTTTCCACAGGTTTTCGCAGATGGACAACACTTGGAAGGAGCCGTGGAGGTGAAGTGAATGCACGAGGGGGGCAAGCTTGGAAGGCTTTGGGAAGTTGTGAATCATTGCCGGTTAAAAAAGGGGGCCCCGGCCAGGAGCTATGCAGCAGTTGCGGCCTGCGGGGTATGAAATTTGTGTCGTGCGAAACATGCTCAGGTAGTTGTAAAGTGTTTGTTTCGGAGGATGGAGAAGAAGAGAATGGTGGTTTTGTGATATGCAAAGATTGCAATGAAAATGGGTTTAATCAGATGCCTTCTTTGTTGCTTATTATGTACAGTGATTTTTCTTTTTTTATTGCAAGTAATTTTCCTTTTTTGCAAGTAATTTTCCTTTTTTTATTGCTAAACAATTATTCTCATATGCATCTTATTTATGCAAGTAATTTTCCTTTTTTATTACTGAACAATTATTCTCATATGCATCTTATTTTATGCAAGTAATTTTCCTCTTTTTTATTCCTGTGCAATATATTTATGCCTCATATGCATCTTAGAGCAATAAAGCAACAAATATAAATGAATAATTATTCTGAATCAAATCTGTTTACATGCTCTTAGAGCAATAAAAGAAGTTCACAAATAAATACATGACTTCTATATCTTAATAAAATACATAACTTCTACAACTTAACACAACTTCAACACTACTGTAAAGATTACAACACGCCAACATTTATACAAGTACCTATAACAGTATACAATAATACAAGGCATCTATATCTAATTTCAGTTAAGCGCCATGGTTAATAATAAACAGTCACAACCTTTAGAAATCTTGAGACACCAGTAATTTACTGGTACCTGCATCAGTACCATCTGCATCAACAAAGGCATTGATTCTTCATTTTTTTTTCCATATCTCAAGTCCTGTCCAATCATAATGGGCCCAATAATTAGCAAGATTTTCAAATTTACCAGCAAAATATAGTCACCAGCAAAATAAATAAATATCAGAAGTAGAAAAGAAAAATAAAAAGAAAACAATTAGTGATTGTAAGATCTCTGTTTAAGCCTAATCCAATTAACATAGCTATACCAAAGCACAGCTGAGAATTTGTTCCAATCGACGGACGACTTCCAATCAACATAGCTACACCTAATCCAATTACAAAATTGTTTAGGCCTAGTTTGAATAATAAAAATCAAGATTTTAACAAATCGTACCAGTAGGAAAAGAACTAGAGAAAGATGGCGCAGATAATGATGGCGACTGGTACGAGGTGAACAAGGGATGCGGCGAAGCTGTCCTCCACAACCTCCTACTTCGATGTCTCTGACTGTGGGTCCACGTCGGCAGATCGTCCAGTTTCGACCCGCTAGAAATGCTCACTAGGCTCGAAGACCTCTGCATCCTCTCTCTCTGCTGTGATGTATTGTCCGTTTCATTAAATAAATTTTTAGAGAGTCTTTTACTCTTTTTTTATGTATTCCTCTACGTAAATTCTCCACGAGTCGTCGTGCCATTTTTATTATACATAATTTTATCATTTAAAAATATTTATTTGTATTCAATGTTAGTTGAATATAAAATTTTAAACAAATTTTCTTATTTTAAAATTTAACTTTATAAATATATATTTTATTTTTCATTCCGGAGCAAAGCTTGAAAAGTAATCATAGTTTATTATAAGAAGAGGTCGAATTCTGTACGAAAAATAATTAGCAAAATATATTTCTAATGAAGCAGATATATTATTTGATTTATATAAACATTCATTAATAATTTAATATAGATGATCGACTATAATTTTTTTTTTAAAAGGTAAAAAATACACATGAAATTTGTAGCTTGTGGTTTTGCGAACCAATAGTGTTTTAAAATTCGGTTTATATGCGGTATTCAGAAGGCCACCGAATACCGAATATACGGATTTTTATTCGGATGTATATATGCAGATTTTAAAATAAAAATTTGTATTAATAAACAGCAGCATAGCAGAAAACAAGCAGCATAGCCATTAAATTCAGAACTGTATATATTCGGAACCGAATATTAGACCGAATACAAATTTTAGACCGAATATTCAGAACCGAATATTAGACTGAATACAAATTTTCTATTCAGATTACAACCGAATACGAATATACGGCCGAATATTCGACCAAATAAACCGAATTTTAATACACTGCGAACCATAGGGGGGCCGGACCAACACAGTGTATTTATTTAGGGATATTAAAAAAACAAAATTCGGGTGTCCCTTTGATGTTATTTCATCATCCTTTCATGGCTGCTTGAATGATATGGGGTTATATTACCAAATAAGGCAATATAATGTAAAGTTAATTAAGATGAAATTGGAGAGTACAATATATACCAGGACCAAAATACCCCCACTCTTATCGTTCGCCTGTCCCTTTTGGTCTATAGCCTCAGCCGTTCCGTGCTTGCCCTAGAACAGATATTTCATCGTTCGGCACAGGAATAGGCGTATATCATCAAAATCGTTAAAGACAGGACAATTTTAAGGAAGAGAGAATATATGTAATGTCATGTTTAGAAGTATAATGCTAATTATAAAATATGGGAGATAAAAGTGGATACTAATTGGTGGCGTTTGGAATAATAACAAAATTAGATGGGGGTTATATATAAGAATCTAATTAGTCAGAGACGTCTAAAGATATTTAAAGAAATAGCTACATAAACTCAACACATCTTTATAATAATTGAGTTATAAAAAATATATTAAATTTAGACTTATTATATTTGGCATTTCTCTTTAATTCCACTAAATTAAATTTAGATATATTGTATTTATCATTTGTCATTTATCAATTATATATATACAATTTGTACGATATATCCCTCTTCGATCTACATCGTGATAAATTTTAGAGAAGATAACTCCGAGACTCTCATATTCTATTTCAGGTAATTGAATGGGGCTTGTGGTGGGTTTCTCTTCCAAATTGTTATTTTTTTCAAACAATACTTTTTGCTTGTGAATACAATTCAATCGATTGTATATACTGAAATATATATAATTGAATTTAGTGAGTTGATTTGACTATCCCTTTTTTTTTAGAACCATGTAAGGTTTAATTATATTGGATGTATCGGTTTTATTTTAATTGGGGTTTAATTAATTACCTCTTGCATTACTGAATCTTTTGTTTTTTAAAAGCTGGTATTACCCAATCTCAATTTGAGATAAGAAGGTTATTTTCTTGAAATTTTAGCCCAGATATCATATGCATGTTAAGGTGTTTGAGAAATGGTCTGAATGATTGAGGGGCCTATATATACTATTCCATCGTGATTCTCGACTCAGATCTTTTTAGTTATTTCTCCTATTTTATTTCCTAGCAAACTGTGCTAGAAGTAATAAATTTGTCGATTATTGTTCTTAATTTAATTAGAGTTGAATTCCTGATTTGCACAATCCCCTGTGTCATACCTTCCTATCCGAGAAGAAAAATTGCTATATTATATATATTAGTTTGGTCTATTGTTTATACTTCAAATGGTACTACTTTTTTTTGTACTTGTGTATTAGCTTGAGATAACTTATGTGAATGATTTGTGGTTTTCGTGCATTTGAATAGAGAGATCGTGCATGTAAAGTATTTGGGAGAATTTGTCATCACTTGTGAATAATGGAGGGTAGAGATTTAGCCTGGGACAAAATTAGCGGTTTGCCTGACCCACTTCTTACTCACATCCTCTCCTTTTTACCTACCGAAGAGGCTGTGCGCACATGTATATTGTCCAAACGATGGATAAAGGTTTGGGTTTCTTTGCCTGTTCTCGTTTTTGATGATCATAAATGCAAACAAGATAAGCTAACAGAAGAAGAGTTCCAAAAACGTGAAGATAAGTTTCTAAGATTCTTTCGTGGAATCATTTTGAATCAAGAAAACTTGACTCTGGATACATTTAAACTGACATGGTGGGGGGGTAATGTGAGGGACACTCTTCTTCATATATATGAATGTCTTTGCTGCGCAGTCGAGTGTAGACCCCGCATATTATCGATCCATATCGATATCAATACTAAGACACTTCCCGACTTGACAAATTCAATTTTCACATGTACGTCAGTAGAGGAGATGTCATTGTGGCTTCATACTGGCTATCTGCTTTATGAAGATAGTTTCATTAAACCGGGACCAATCAACCTCCCTTCCCTACAAAAATTGGATCTTTGTTACTTGAATTTGAATAATGATACAATGAGAATGCTTATATCCGGATGTCCTGTAATGGAAGAACTAGTTTTGATAAATTGCATATTGGAACGGGGTATGATTTCTTCTAAGGTGCTGAAGAATTTGGTACTGAAGTATTGCTATCATTGTGGGCCAATGGAGATTTCTTGTCCTGGAGTTGTGTCTCTGAGCAATAAATCTATAAATACAGAAGGGATTACATTGAAGAATATGTCATCTCTTGCCACAACTGACATCTTATGTGCAGGTGTGTTTTTATCTCTTGCCAGAATTAATCAGCAAGACTTGAGGCTTCTCGGTGGCCTTTCAAATGTCACAAGCCTAAAGCTATATTCAAGATGTCCTCACGTTCTGGTATTCTCCATTTTAGATTTCTAGTTCTGTCAAGTATAAGTCTTGACTATATCACTGGAAACATCAACTAATTATAAAAAATAATAAAAATCATTATTAATTGATTAGTTAGTGTGTCAATAAGGAAAAGATAAAGGAAGGGACTAAAACGACTTATTCTTATATGAATGCTTTTGAGCAATTTCGTAGAATGATAAATAGAAGGAAAAACTAACGATTGGGTTGGGTTGGATTCTTCAACCATACTAGGCTATATCTTTAGTGTACCAGATATTAGAATATTTCTTTTACTTTGATGCAATGATTGATAACAAGTTGTGTTAAAGTAGCAATTTTATTTATTGAATAATATGTCCAATTTAAAATTCATATTCCTCCTTTTAATAATTTTTTCTTTTATACTATGTAGTATTTGTTGCACGCGGATATTTCAAATTGTCATCTTGGATTAATAAAAATCAATGGTAACTGGAATTGGGTGGCCTGTCTCCTCCAACATTCATCCAATCTGAAGGACCTCACTTTGCACTTCTTTCGAGTATTTTATCTCTCTCTTTCTCTCGTGATTTCCTAGTTATAACTTATAAGTCGGTATGATGATTGATTTTCAACTAGTGTTGTTAAATATATAAGAAGAGTCTGAATTCCCAATTTGATTAATGAAGGGAACAATGACTGGTACAATTAATCTCGTAAGATGGTTATGTTTCAATACCATGATTACAAGATTTTGATAATGAACATAAGTGATGCCAAACCATTATAAAATTATGTTGTCCTTTTAGTTATTTTTGTTGTTACTGTCTTCTGATTTTGTGAGTGTCTGAATGTTATGTGTTAACTGGCCGGGCCTAGATAGGGTATATATTAAGGCTCTAACTCACTCCCACAACGTACTAAAACCAGTCAAGACAAATAGTAGCATTGAGGAAAAAAAATTATTATACTATATGCCATAGAGAGATACAAATTAAATGAATGGAGCGAAGCACTCTATTTCATGTAAACTCAAATAGGTTACAGATTCAGTTAATGTTATCTGCCATCTGATTAGTGAACTCTTATTTTTTACCACCTTAGCCGAGTGAAGATGCTGCAAAAGAAGCGTTTCAAGGAGATATTTCATTCCAAAATAAGTACCTTGAAGCAGTGAAGATAAGCTGTCCGGGGAAGAATGTTAAGTTGGCGGGAAAGCTGGTTCACACTTCGGGTGAACTTGCAAAGACAACAGCAAAGTTTATTCTCTTGTAAGATTGTCACTTTTAGTCACATTGTTTGACATGTTTGTCTATTGATTTTGTGGACTAACTAGTCACTAGATGCTCAGTACATGTTGTTCGCTTTGTTTCCTGAATATTTATCTTTACATCAGAACCGTTGAAAAAGTAATTTTTTTTTTTACTTTGTTCAGTGCACTTAATATGAGTGTTGCTTGTATGTTAAATTGTAGTTTCTTTTGTGTTATTAATTTCTATCTTGTCTTGTTTTGATGTTGGATTTCAATTCTTATTTTGCATTCTTCGGTGGCTAAAGAGACATGCCCATGTCTACTTTTTCAGCCCAATGAGAAAATACCTATAAACTAAATAGTCTTATTAGTCGGCTCCATTTGTACATGTGAATAGTTCAAACATATCAACAAACTAACAATCAGCTTTGAATCAACTCATGAAGCACCGAACTTGTACTCTGATCGGAATAATAATCATAGAAAATAGAATTCAATAGAAAAGAAACGATTAGAATAGACTTGGAATTGAATTTTACAGATAAGTATATTCAATTCAATCATAAAAACAATGATTTTGTACCTATCTAAAAAATAATAAACAATTTCCAAAAAATATAATATTTAGTCTCCAAGCATATTTTAATATGGAGATCATGTTAAGCGGTCAGGATCGACTATTTGGACTTTGAAAACAGAGATAAGGATGTGAGGCACGAATTAATGAAGCATGAAAGACATGAGGCATTTGAACCCTACTCACATTGTATATAGTACCATAGTCTCACTCATTACTTATTGGGTTATCAACATATAAATTACCCAAACACTTCCAAAAGGGATGATGATAATTAACACAATAAAACTTTTTATTAACACAATAAACTTTTTACTTGTGTGGACAAAGAACAGTAAAAAAGGAGCTAAATAAATAAACTGATTCTGGGCCAGGCCCATCATTCGTAGGGCACGATTCTGGTACCACAACACCCAGCAAAGAGACACCAGGATAAGTCTTAGAGTGGGGATGGCCATCTGATCAAATTCGGCCAATACATGATTGGAGCCGTCCAATTCACATCAAGATTAGTGCGAACTTAATCCGTACGAATTTAAATTTTCCATTGTGAAATTTGATGTGGATCGGACGGCTCTAACCTAACATCAGATCCAATTTGGTATGCCCATCGGACTGCCCCCTATTCCTCTAGAGCAAAGACAAACCCCCTTTTTTGTTCTACACTACGCAAGGAACTAAGGCTCATTTTATACAAGGTGTGCTTTCAAGCAAGCACAGGGTGATGTTCTACACTAGAAAAAAAAAAAAAAAAAAAAACATTCTGAGAACCTCAACTTTCAGCTATTATATTTCTTTTGAAAAAAAAGGGGAAAAAAGAAAGAGAAAAGAATGACATAATAAACCTATAAACAAAGAAGACTGTAGAATACGAGGGGTATGAAAGCATTATCGAGTTGAGCTGTATATGCCTCCAATAAGCCGCTCAGTGTCACTGCTATCAGCAATGACCCCCAATGCTACATTATTAAACCATAGAGAACAGTTAATTAAAATTGAAGGCAAAAGAGTTAAAACCTAACTTCATCCAAACATAAGATAGGTTCTACACATATTTCCCCCATAGAAAATTTATACCTACACGGCTACACTAGAAAGAAAGAAGGAAAAGAAAGATAAACCTGAGAGAGAATATATCCACTGGAAGCAAGAAGAGGGAGGAGTATATAACAAGCCACCCACACAGAGGTTATTCCAGCTGCTGTCCCTTCTACTGTTTTCTCTGTTTTCATTTTTTTTTAAAGTATGTTCAAGTTTAGAATAAGTAATAATAAGGTAAACTTAAGTGATAATAAAAGAGAGAAAATATATGTATATATTACTGACTTCCAGCTTTGCTCCATCTCAGAACCCCATACTTGTGACCCACCATTGATGCCTGTTTAATTGAAAACATAAATTATTCTTAGTCAAGACAATTACTAAATTGTAAGGTTTGTACTTTGAAACTGTGCTGCTTTTGGTGGTATGGTAAACATAGTAAAAGGATTACTGACTTTCAACTACTGATGCCTGCTTAATAGAAAATCATAAAATACTCTAAATGTGCATGTTTAGTTGTGGAGTAAGTTACTCCGAATTAAATTCCTTATTCCAAGTTAAAGTGGATAAGTTAATTATGTTTAGTGGAGTAACTGTAAAGAGAGAGAAAATAAAAAAAAAGATGAATATTACTCTCACGATGGGATCTGGAGAAGTGGACTAACTTACTCCGGATTAACTCAGATATTACTTCATCTTAATCCTTCAATTTTACTCCTCGTTTGACAGCTTAAAAGTGGAGTAAAGGGTTTACTCCACCACTTACTCCACGATGCTAAGGGGTACCAATGGAAATGGTGCAATACACATCCAGGGTATTTTTTTGTGACAATGACTAAAAGTTTTTGTGACAATGACTAAAAGGGAAGTACATAACTGGGTAAAGATCATGATAAAAGGATAGAAAATGGAACGAACCATAGTATCACCAATCCCTAAGCTGAGTATACCAGCAAATGGGGCAAGAGGCCGGTCGTTAAACCCTGATGACATCCATTTGGGAAGTGCACAACCCAACAACAGAGAAAAATGACTGAAAATTAAAAAGGGGAAAATAGAGTATTAAATATGAAATTTTGTAAAGATGAAAAATTTATCATGACCCTGTGAAAATGGGAAAAAAAAAAAAAAACTAAGCACGGAACTTTCACATATACTACTACAAAGCACTGAACATGAAATATTCTTTACATCCACTGGAAATGGAAGAAATATACATGATGCTCGGAAATTTTTCTAGGTTGTATGAGGAACTTATAAAATTCCAAGAGCATAAATACTTTTTTTAAATTTAGCAGAGCACAGATTTTTCCATATTAAAACACAGCTCCAAAATAACTCAAGGGTCAATTTTTTGTTTGACCTTGACAATCTCAAACTTGCATATAAGCATGGAAACATGAGAGTATTCTTTAATCCCTCCTCTCTCCCCATTTATTCAATAGACTCATAGGAGGTTGAAAGGTATAGTAATTCTTAGTAGAAGAGAAACATGCTATATTTAATTCCTTTATTACATAATACATATTCAACTTAACGATGCACTTCTAATTTTCAGCAGGAGATGATTCATATTCCCATGTTTTAATTAATATAAATCAATACCTTTACTAAACAAAATATTTAATAAGTAGAGGGCACATGCCTGACAATAAGAACATCTGAATCCCGGTGGTCGGTGAAAGCATTCATAAATTGGTGCACCATTTTACCCAGAGGCCATATTTCCCACACCTATAAAATATACCAACCGTAAATACATGACACTTCTTTAATGAAACTTCGAACTTCTAATATTATGCTCATAAAGATCCAAAGGTTTCAGTAAATGCATACCCGAATCACTTCTAATAATAAGAAAACCATCAAAGCTGTACCAAATGCCAGATCCAAGAAAGACGGCTGCAAAAAACAGACATATAAATAAATAATATTTTTAGCGTAGAGGTTAATATCATTAGAGTAAAACAAGGATACTTTTCATTGGGTGGAAATCCAACCCAATATCTTGTGCAGATAACACCAACCAAGGGAGCTCAAATTGAACTTATAATAATCAATGATGGATATTCATTTTTTTTATTGAAGAACAGATTATGAAACAACAATATTCAATTACACTATATGAGTAGGGATCAAATGCCTCATGTCTTCATGTCTTTCATGCCTCATTCGTGCCAAAGTCCACGCAGTCGATTTGAACCGTTCAACATGATGTCTATATTAAAATGTGCTTGGAGACCATATTATTAATTTTGGAAGTTCTTACTTTTTTTTAGATAGGTACAAAATCACAGTTTTTCAGAAAATTCTGACCATCCAAAAACAGTGATTTTGTATCTATCTAAAAAATAGTAAAAAAATTCCAAAAACTATAACATTTGGTCTCCAAGTATATTTTAAATGGAGATCATGTTGAGCAGTCCGGATCGACTGTGTGGACATTGAAAACGGAGATAAGGACGTGAGGCACGAATGAGGCATGAAAGACACGAGGCATTTGAACCCTGCTCACATTATATATAGCTGACTGCAATAATTCTAATCGGGTTATGGAGGACAGTCAACTTAGATAATTTTCGGTGTTAATTGCTAATAAGATAAACATTTGCTTACACCAGGAACCTTTAAAAGAATAGTTAGTGACAAAGTACCTGAAAAATGAGAGCGGGTACAAACATTAGGACAGCAACAAGGTGGTAATACTTTCTGAGAAGTATTCTCTCTGTTTTACTTTGTTTTGATATTTTGTAAAACCGCAAAACAGAGATGCATATAACGCATATCCAGTATGAACATAAAGCTAGCCGTTCAAGCGGACTTGTAAACACAAAATTTAATACCCTGTTAAACAGAAAAAAAAATTATTTCAGGTACACTACTGCTATCAAAATTAAAGTATACAGATATGAATATGATGAATATCATATATTGATAACATGGCAAAAAAGTAGAAGCCGAATCTATGTTCTCAACTGTACACACCCATACGAATTTCACACCAACATTAAAGATCCAGCTAAATTAGAAAAACCTAACTAATTAACACTCATATTGCAATTAAGCAAAAAGCCACCAAATCTAGCGTCACTTCATAATAATACCAAAAGTCCAAGGAAAGGAAAAAGAATGAAGGACCAAGAAGGTCGACAGACCAGTACAGGTAGTCAGGAATTATGACTACAGATAAATGACTGGTACTGTACAGTAATTTAGATTAATCTTACAAGGATGCTCACCATAACAGCGGGTGCACACCAAAATTGTGAACAAAATTCATCCAAGCTGGCATTAAGAATGCTAACATCACAATAGTGGAAGTATAAAATAAGATTGTGCTTTCAATTTTTCTTGGAGTGCTCGTATTTCTGTAATAACCCCATATCTGAAGGGTCAATTTGAAAAAAAATGGCACAAGAAAAAGTCCGAGCAGTTCTCCCTGAAATTAAAGAGACAAATATTGTACATAGAAAAAGTTAGGTAGAGCAATTCATTTGCAACATTTACTGTCATGTTTTCAAATTGTTCAAGCTCCGAGGTATGGTAAGAGCTGAAGTTAAAAGAATTGCTAGTATAAGATAGATAATGATAATTAAAAAATAGAACCTGAATAACTGTGGGTATTTCAGTATGAGTTCTGTTTGAAAGATAATAGGATTTCGAGGATACAGACAATATGCTCAGCTGCACAAATTTGTATATTCAAGTTAGCTTTAATAATACAGCAATACGAGTTATGAGATCTAGACCTGTACTAGTAACATAAAACCAAAAGATACTGTATGTACCTTAGCAAGAGTATGAGTTAACATATCCCCAAAGCAGAGAACCATGCCAGCTGAAACCAGCAGCGCCTCACCTAGAATCGGCAAAAATGCTCAAATCAGTGATTTTTCAAACTGACCAAAATATTAGAAGTACCTCAATAAATTTTCCAATTTTAATAACACAAGTAGCAGGACCAAATGATCTAGGTTGACATGCATTAGACCAAGGTCATAATTGACATACATGCTTTTGTGCTTCTTTTTTAATATTTTATTCTTTGTCATCTGATTAACACAAGTGTGTTATTTGTCAGGTGACAGGTAAGAGTTATTCACAATAATCATATTACACATTGGAAAATAGAAAAGAAACTAAAGGTATAAAACTATAAACCTCAAGTAAAAGTACCAATTGATGCGCAGGAAGGAAACTTTTGCAATATATGCTGGATAAGAACTGCAGTAGCTGCTCCGTGAGATATCAAATACCACATGTTTGAACCAAACCAACCTAATAACAAGCATAAAAATTAGGGTTTTGGGCCAAATCTTTTTATCTTTAGCTGCATCTTATGATCTTATCACCATATACAGAAAGTAGGCTTCCGGCCTACTTCAAATTATCATCATTCATTCATATTTTTTCATGGCTTCATTTGCCAGAACCAAGATATCAGGCCTGGTACCATAGTTCTGACAACAGGTGTCATGATAATTTTTTGGAAAAATATTTATTTAAACAGTGCATCTTACCTGCATTTGTCTTCGATTTAAAGCAGAAATAGCATGTGACCATGTAAAGCAGTACACAGAGGTATGTACAAGACATTTCTCTAGTAAATAATGAAAATGGAGAGCCCCAGTTTTTGCGAGAAGTAGCTTGAAGATACAAGAAGAATACAAGTACACCTAAGCAGCATGCAGACACTGTCCAATATTGCATCTCCAAATATGCAAGCTCTGCTAATGGAAAAATCAATTTAGTTTCTGAAGAAAGGGAAACTGTATAAGCAATTTTTAAAAGTTTCAATAAAATGGAATATAGCAAATCAGACTATTTATGTTAACAGAATAGCCAGCAGTACGGACAACTATATAATATTGATTGGTTCAATGAACTTAGTGTAAATAGTACGTAAATTTTCTGGGAATTAAACAAAAATAAGCATGTGCGTTTGCAAAATAACATGCACCCTGCAAAGCAACAAATTACGAAAAACACCCTGCAGCCAACAAAATTGTAACACAAAGAAACCAACCATGATTATGATAACATTTATTTCCAAAACACAATTTTGATTAAATAGATCTTAGCAATCTCAGGTTGAACAGATAAAACTATAGATATTCATACACAATTTCATGGGACTGATTGTAATTATGCATGAAAAATCATATTTTCAAGTATTTATAAAAAGTGCTTACCTTCAGCTCCGTTTTCATGAATTGATAATACTCTTGATATCTGAATAAGCCGTGAAAGCATCACACTTGGCAGTGTGCTTGCACCAAGAAGAATCCCAGATGAAGCACCAGGCCTGCAACATGTATCAGACAAGGGTTACATTAAATATTTTAGATCTGAATGTGTAATACGATTGAAAACGTCTCTCAATTTTAATTGTATCAGACAGGGGTTACTTAATTGAAAAGGGTTACCAGGCCTGCAACTGTTTAGGTCTGAATTGAGAGACGTTACTTAATTGAAAACGTTTGCATGATTTCTATCTAGTGAACCCTAGACAAGATCTAAATTAACAGATCTTTACTTAATTGGGGAACATATTCTTCCCAAATCCACAGTAGCAGATTACTGACCTCAAATTCAAAACATGAAAGAAATGTGGAGAAAGCAAAATTGGACCAGTTAAGTTATTACCGACTAATTTTCATCTCAATCCAGCCTCTGTTTTTTTTTTTTTTTAATAATAACCATCCATAGGCGCGCAATTCCCAAATTGAAGCAACGCATGTGAAATTAAAGGCGTTACCAACCTGGTTTTGAAGCGCTGAAGAGAAACATTGGAACTTTCCACCGAGATCTCAGCAAAAAGTGCTGCGAGAGAAAGGAGGCAGAGAGCGGAGGCGTGGAGAAAGAGAGAGGAAGGAACGGAGAGAGCCACGCGAAAGACGAAGAGGAGCACGACGGCCCTCTCGCCGGAGCAGAGCTCTTTGTGGGCCCCACCAGCCATGGGCGGGGTAGCAGCGCAGGAGAGGAATGGGGCAGGTTGGGTTTGGCGGGAGGGAGGGAGGGAAGGAGCCAAAAAGGAACAGCGACCGAGTCGCGTGTACCGGCGTGTGTACGCAAAACTATGGGTATACCGGTTTGGTTTATTCTATTGTGGGAAAATTATAATACCTAAGGTTATTACTAAGGTAACAGAATATTTCTGTTTGGATCTTGACCGTTAGATCAGAATCCACACGAATATTAAAGGGACCCCGTGCATTTCACCTTGGGCCGGATTAGCCTGGATTCTGATCATACGGTTCAGGTCTAAACAGAATATTCTGTTACCTCAAAGGATATGGACTCATTGTGGGGCCGGGGAGATGTGAAGTTCGTTTGAATCGCGCGTTTTTTGGGGACAAGTATCCTCTCCAATACTGTAAATGATTCCCTTCACTTTACGGTTTCAGATTAACTATCAGCCGCTTTTAGATTCGTGTAAAGTTAAAAAGAACGGTCCATATCCAGTCAATGTAAAAGATTCTCTATTACGGGTACCGGGGAGGATATCAATTCGTTTTTTGGTCCGCTGCTGAGTGACGACTGGGAGGAGCAGTTGACTCACGACTAGTTCGGCACCAGCGTACAGAGTTCGTTGATGGTTCGCAGATCTTAACCATCATTCCATATTGGACAGTCCAGATATGCACTGCTAGACCAGTTGCTCCTTCCTTTCTGTACAACTGCGGGGAGAAATGTTAAACGGGAGCATCAGCAGCCGGATTAGCATGGGAAATGACGATCTCTTTTCAAATCTGCGTACTTATTTTTAATGAAATATTTCAATGACCGCTAATACTTCTTAAAAAAAAAAAATTAAAACTTGATCTTCTATAGCCACAATATAATCACTCTCCATGTAGCGTGTCAATTATGTGGCGGTTTGGTCTACCTAAGTCTTATTAACAATTTTGAAGTGTGTTTATACTGTGACAGGTCGTTGTTGCCTATATGGCGGGTCATTTTGTAGTTATTTGATCATTTTGATATCGCTAATTGATTTACTCTTTTGCTGTGCATGATGTATTGTCATATTGGCATCGTGGTTTGCCAAAGAATGACGGCGTTGGTTTTTTTTTTTTTTTTTTCTTTGCATTTCAGATTTATCTCTTTCTGTTATGAATAAATTATTAATGTGGATGTCCATAACTCCCAACATTCATTCTCCACTACCCCCACTACTATTGGAATTCATATCCACTACTATTTGGAATTCAATTTCTTATTTATTATTGTAGTGGCTTTTCATTTACAATTTGTAGCCTATAAATAGAGGCTTTGTAATATTGTATTGTACATATGTAAGACATATGAGAAATGTATGAATAAAGAGATTGTCATATTTTTCCTCTCTATCTTGTTTATTCTTCTTTATACTTGTTCATCTTTATTTTATAACACGTTATCAGCACGAGAGCTCTACTAGTTAAAGATTCGAGGTAACTTTGATATCTTATATTTCAATTCTATTTAAATAAATAATACTTCCAATAAGTAATTGCTAAATGGAATAAGTTATCAATTTATGTACATTTTATTTTAAGATGTTTAGTATGGTTCATATAATTTTATATGAAGTGCAATTTTTTTTCTTCCTGAAGAAGATATATATGATATAGAAAAATTAATCTGAGAAGATTTGAAGAAATCTTTCTGAAGAAGATTTATATGATGTACAAATTTTGTATGATGTTCATTTTGTTATTTTTTCAATAATTTAATCTTCTCGAAAAAGATTAAAATATATTAAGAAGGTCTTCCTGAAGAAGATTTCAAAAAATATTAAGAAGTTCTTCTTGAAGAATATTTCAAGAAATTTTATATGATGTTCATGTTAATTTTATTTTTCAATAATAATCTTTCTGAAGAACATTTCAATAATATAATTTGTTCACGAAGATTTTAAGAAATTTTCCTGAAGAAAATTCCAAGGAAATTTATATGAAGCGAAAATTTTCTTGAAGAAGATTTATAGACATATTTGAGTATATTTCTTGTCTTCTTATGGTTGAACAAAATAATAATTCCACCAGAAGTGGTAAATAATATGATAATAATTTATGGACAAACTTTTAGATATGGACGTGGTAATGAATTTTTTTTAATCAAGGAAATAAATTTGTTTTGTTCCGATTGCAACTTTGTTTGGAAAAGCATTTATATGATATGGAAACCATTTTAGAACTGACAACACCTGATGCCTTCTGTGGGAATTATATACACAGCTTAATTAAGTATAATTACAAGAAAAATAAAATAGTCAGATCATTAATTAAGTTGGCCGGTTCTGGGCCGTAGGCTGCTTGGATTTGGATTAAACTATGCATTCACTAAAATATATGTTTTTGATATTATTGAAATTTGGTTTATGGTAATTTTTTTTATTTGCAATTGTTGTTGTTATTTTCGTTATTGTGGTGGTATTTTTTTATTTTTGTTAATTGTAATTGTTGTTAATAAAACAAATTGATTGAAGGCTCCGGAAGAGCAACCTTGTTGTTACATGGAGGAACTCAAATTTATATTGATGATGCATTATATTTTTCTAAGTCTCAAATAAATTTGTTAAGTTTTAAGGATATCCGCCGAAATGGATATCATGTTGAGACAGTCAATGAAGAAGATGTTGAATATCTTGTTACTAGCTTAAAAATATGCATATTAGAAAAATTGCTTATGTTTTCCTCCAACTTGTACTACACATATATTAGTACAATTGAAGCACATATGATTGTAAATCTGAAGTTTACAAATAAAAATATGTTAATAGTTTGGCATGACCGGTTGGGCCATTCCGGATCAATAATGATGCGAAAAATAATAAATAATTAATATGGACATTCATTAAAGAACCAGAAGATTCTTTAATCTTATGAATTTTTATTTGTTGATTTCATTTCTAGAACGTATACAAGATGATATTTGTAGACCAATATATCTACCATGTGAACCATATAGATATTTTTATGGTTATAATTGATGCATCAATAGTATGGTCACATTATCAACTCGCAACCTGACGTTTGCAAGATTATTTGCTCAATTGATTTGATTAAGAGCATAATATTATGATTATTCAATTAAGAAAATACGTCTAGACAATGTTGATGAATTTATTTCTTAGACAATGCATGTCTATTAGAATTGATATTGTACATCATGTAGCTTATGTTCATATACAAAAATGAGAACTTGTTATTTTGCATGCAACAATATTAATTCGCATCATGCCAACAAGCTATTATAAAACTTCCCCTTTATAATTAGTTTTTGGTCACATACTTAATATTTCCCATATAAGATTTTCTGAATGTGCGATATATGTTATAATTGCTCCACCACAACGCACTAAAATGGGACATCAAAGAAAGTTGGGAATTTATATTGAATTTGAATCTCCATATGTAATAAAGTATCTAGACCATTGATGGTAAATTTATTCACGGCTAGTTTTGCCGATTATCATTTTGATGAATTAATATTCCCAACCTTAGGGGGAGAAAAACAATCAGCTGGAAAAATATATTAGTTGGAATGAATTATCATTGTCTAATTTAGATCCTCATAAATAATGTGAACTAGATGTTTAAAAGATAATTCGTTTAGATTAGTTAATCAATCGCCAGACGCATTTACAAAGAAAGTGACCAAATCACATGTACCAGCTGCTAATGCTCCAAATAAGGTCGATGTCCCTGTTGAACAGACTAATGAAATTATAACACGCATGAAGCGTGAAAGACCAATCGGTTTCAAAGATAAAAATCCTCGAAAAAGAAAAGGAGCAAAGAATGAAAATGGTCAAGTCGAGGATATGATAATTTCAGATAAAACTCTAGAAGAGAATCAAATTATAAGTAATATTGGAGTTCCAGCAGAAACTCAGGTATCTGAAATTTATGAAAATAAAGATATCTCGATAAATTATATTATGAATGGAATAAGATGGAACCGAGGTGAAATTGATATCAATGATATTTGTATATAATATAGCGCTAAATATAATTAATAATGAGGATCATGACTCGAAGTCTATTAAAGAATGTCGACAAAGAAATTATTGGCCAAAAACGGAAAGGCGCAATTGAGGGAGAATTAAACTCTCTTGAAAAATGAAAAGTTTTTGGGCCTGTAGTCTCAATACCCGAAGGCATAAAGCCAGTAGGATATAAATGAGTATTTATGCGAAAATAAAATAGGAAAGGTAAAATTTTGAGATATACTCATCTGTGGTGGATGCAACAACTTTTCAGTACATAATTAGTCTGGCAGTCCATGAATGACTTGATTTTCGCCTAATGGATGTTTTTACAGTCTATTTATATGGCTCGCTTGGTAATGATATATATATGAAAATCCCTGAAGGATTTAAGATGCCGGAAGCATATAATTTAGGTTCTCGAGAACATTATTCAATTAAATTGAATAAATCTTTATACGATTAAAGCAATATGGACGCATATGCTATAATCGTTTAAGTGAATATTTATTGAAACATGGATATAAAAATGATACGATCTGTCCATGTATTTTTATGAAAAGATATAGAAATAATTTTGTTGTAATTGCAGTTTATGTTGACAATCTAAGTATCATTGGAACTCCTGAAGAGCTTCCAAAAGTAATAAATTATTTAAAGGAAGAATTTGAGATGAAATATCTTGGGAGAACAAAATTTTGAATTGGATTGCAAATCAAACATTTAAAAATGATATTTTTATGCATCAAGAAAATTATATTGCAAGAGTGCTGAAATAATTTTATCCATTAAGCACTCCGATGGTTGTAAGATCATTAGATGTGAATAAAGATCTTTTTAGACCTTGAGAAAGTGATGAAGAACTACTTGGTCCTGAAGTACCATATCTTAGTGCAATAGTAACATTTATGTATCTTGCTGGACATACAAGATATAATATATCATTTGCTGTAAATTTATCAGCAAGATCTAGTTCTTCTCCTATGCGAAGACATTGGAATGAAATTATATATATACTTCGCTAACTCTGAGATATTTTAGCAAGACACTAAGCAAACCGAGAATATGTTTGGTTAAGATCTGTGATTCAACACATTCGTCAGGCATGTAGTTTGTCTTCTGGAGAAATGATCCTGAAGATCATATATTAAGATAATATTATATGTATTACTCAATTAAAGGAATGATACATTAAAGGAGATAGAACAAAATATATTCCATTAAAGTTCTTTTTCACAGATGATCTCCAAGATGATAATGTTACTATTATTCAACAAATTCGTTCAAGTGAAAATCTAGCAGATCAATTCACTAAGGCGCTCCTATTGTAATATTTGAAAAGCTAGTTCGTAATATTGGAGTTCGTCGACTTAAAGATCTTGATTGATGTTGTAATGAGGGGGAGTTAATATGCACTATATTTTTCCTTAACCATGGTTTTTCCCACTGGGTTTTCCTGGTAAGGTTGTAGTTGTGTATTAAAAGGAATATTGTACTCTTTTTCCTTCACTAGGTTTTTATCCCATAGGGTTTTTCCTAGTAAGGTTTTAATGAGGCATATTCTTAGGTAATGGACATCCAAGGGGGAGTGTTATGAATAAATTATTAATGTGGATGTCCATAACTCCCAACATTCATTCTCCACTACCCCCACTACTATTGGAATTCATATCCACTACTATTTGGAATTCAATTTCTTATTTATTATTGTAGTGGCTTTTCATTTACAATTTGTAGCCTATAAATAGAGGCTTTGTAATATTGTATTGTACATATGTAAGACATATGAGAAATGTATGAATAAAGAGATTGTCATATTTTTCCTCTCTATCTTGTTTATTCTTCTTTATACTTGTTCATCTTTATTTTATAACACTTTCTTTCTTTTTTCCTTTTGTTTGCTTGTATTTTAATTTTTTTTTTCTTGTTCCTCACTACTTGTAATCTTTTAGTTGGATTAATAAAATTTTAATAGACAAAACCTACGACTTAAAAAGGAAATTGATAACATGCCACTAAAATTATGTCTTAATTAGTTCATTTAACTGACCAAGTTGTTAAATTATTTAATTAACGTTTGAACTTGATTTTCTTCTGAATTAATACATAAAATACGTTACATATATTTTGTGTTTCAACGTAGAGATTTTTGTTCTACAGATTTTGGTTTATACTTAAATATAACAAAATTGACACCTCAGTCAAATTAAGTCCTTGTTCAGGTTTATCCTTAAAAATATAATAATAACACCTTATTTGCTCAAGGTAACCATTTCAACTATCACAATATTTGAATATTATCAAAGAGGAACCATGTAGAATAACATCAATGGTTGGCCAATCGCCAGCGTTAGGTGACTAATTTTGTCCAACAACAGTAAACAAATCATAAAAAAAGAAAAATGCATTTACATCGTCTGTTTTTAACAATTATCATGAAAGATTATCTAATTTAAGAGACAAAATTGCACCTAATTTATTTACTTATGAATGGCATATAGATGGCAATATCTAGATCTGACCTATTGGAACTAGAGAGATTAATTTATTGTTAATTATGAATTATATGATCATATTCATGTCTGGATACATTCACCGCATCTTGATAATAACTAGCTAGTAAATAGTTCAAGAATCCAAACATAATCTTTTTTAAAATAAGATATGGGTCTCTAATTTTATATTTTATTGATAGATTAAAAAGAAGATACGATCAAAATAATAAAAAAATATTAAATTGCTCAATGAGTATTGAGCAGAAAAAAATTACACCTCTTGTAATAATTCATCAACCAACTCAAAAATAAAATAAAAATTCTTGAAAAAATTTGATTGCATCTCTTTCTCTCTATCCATAATATGAATATAGAAATCTAAACACTCTTCGTAACCGCATAGGATACTCTTAGCTCTCATTTAGCTAGATTAAATTTCCAAATTCTTCAAGCTGAACCGTGCCAAAAAAAAAAAAAAAATCTGTGTATATATCCATCTCAACAATTATCCATGAAGGCAGCATAAATGATGTCATGAAGAAAATTAAAATTGCAGATAAAAATACAGTTTAGTAACACCAAGCCAGTTGTTTATCACTTGTACAAAATGCATGTGATGCATGATATTCGTCACATAATGGTCGTGTTATACATGCCGAGGACATGAACCTAACCGAGCTTATCTTGCTATTTTAATTTTTAGAGGGGAGGATTTTACTTTCGATTTTTAATTTTGAAAGTTATTTTACTGGAACACGCTTTTGTTGTCTCTATTACTATTATTTATCACGGGGCATTGATCTAAAATAAACGCACTAATTTATTTGGAAAAAGGAAGTAAAAGAATCAATTAGGTCTTCAAAATGACCTTCAACCAGGCCAGGATTATATAAAGCCCATTAATTCTAAACGGGTTTGGTCTGAGCCCGCTTCAGCCTAAGAACCCGAAAATCTGCGAGGCATTTTATTCTCTCTCTCCTTATCAGCTCAGGCGCGAACTGTGCACCAAAAAGAGGCACGAGCTGCACTTGCAATGGAGCTAGTTTCTTTCGTTTCTTCTCACGGTAATCTTATCGTTTCTTGCAACTATTTTCTAATGCCACAAGCGATAAATTGCACGGAATTTAGAAATGCTTAGTCACTGGTCTAGTAGAATATGTAATTCATGGTGTATGCCCTCATTTTCACAATATTTACTTTTTGTTAATATTTAACAAGTGAAAATTTGGAATTAGTAGTTTGTTCGGCAAAGTAGTAGAATAAAGGAAAAGTGAGAAAATGTGAAATTTGGAATAGAGGAGGGACCTAATTGTAAAAAGTTCAAACTCAGTTCCACTTTCCCAATTCCTCTCAATTCTTTTCTCTTGTTCAGCTGGAATAGATGATCTATTCCAAATTTCCTACTCCTTCCCAACCGAACAGGCCCAAAATCAAGGGATTAGCATCTACCTTTTAATCATCTTTTTTATTTTAACTTAAATCAATTAAAAAATTAAAATTCCCCTACTGTTATACTGATCCAAATTATCCCTGATGAGTTATTGTTTCAGTGTCCAATCTCAGGTCTCGAATGCCAAATCATCTATCATCTATACACCATTGTAGCTCACAATCGTGTAGCGTCAGAAAGAAGAAAAGTTACGTGCAATTTGCTTTGCCTGAAACTGCAGCTTCAATCCTGGTTGCTTCAGTAGCTGTAGGTGCAGCAGCAACCCTTCTTGCAAAGAGACTGAAACCTTCTGAAACTGCCACTGTACATGTTTCATCTATCTACTCAAATTATTGTTACCCTTTTTACAGCAGCTAAAGGCATAAACATACTGATCACAGAAAAAAAAAAAAAAAAAGACAACTAAGAAGATCAATTTTGAACCTTGGCTGGTACAGTATCGATATCCAGTACAGTGATTCTCATGACATCTCTATATCAAGTTTGTATTAATTCGACCTTTTGTTTTGAAATAGACAGAGGCCTTGAAGGATTGTGAAGAATGTGGCGGTTCAGGCCTTTGCTCAGAGTGTAATGGAGAAGGATACGTCTTCAAGAAAATTTCAGACGAGAGCGCACGAAAGGCCAGAACAGCTTCAAAGACTGCAGCCACCCGTTATACAGCTGGGTAAGCTTATCATTTATGTCCTCCCTTATATACTATATTATTTTGTTATCTTTTCCTTTATAGCATGAGATTTCAGTTTGTCTTCTTTATTTTCACTCTTCAGGGTGAATTGAAGATAGATATGGTAATTGGAGACTAAATCGGTTGTCAAATGAGGGGTAATTGGTCTTGTCAGGGTCAATTGAGGAAAATTGCACAGAAAGGCTTAATTTGTGACCAGTTGCAAATCCTGTTGCAAAAAAAATGGGACCATTTTTGGTTTCAAGAAAAAAGTTAATTTAGCTAGGTCATGTACCTAAATATAAGTTTGATCTGTACTCTTTATTAGTAAAATTGAAAGCTTGTTGACTTATCAACACTTACAATTCCTACTAGACCTGACAGTTGTAGTCTCAGCACGTGACTTATGAGGTACTAACTCTGGTAAATTTCTGAGTTTGTGGTCGTAGACATCTTTAGTTGAGTTTCAAGTTGAGCAACTAAAATGAAATTTAAAGAAATATTATATAGTAATTTAATTGAATTACTAGACAAATTTTAATGGAAAAGAAAACCTCCTATTGTTCAGGCTCCCAACAAAGTGGACTTACTGCTCTAAGTGTTCTTCAGCTCGGTCTTGTAGAACATGTGGCGGCTCTGGTCAAGTAAAATTGTAAAGTGTTATCTTAATTTCGACACATTTTCATGTGCTACCCTGCAAAACCTCAAAACATCGCTTGTGCCCTAAAAAATGGAAAAAAAAATTTATATGAATTCTGGGCCATTTGGATCCTTCTCTTGCTTCATTTGATGCCAAAATTAGGGCTCTGCTGCAACTTTTTTATGGTGTACCTAAAAATGATGAAGAAGAGGGGATTTTTGGTATTTTGGAAGAAATCAGGAGAGGCTGAGTATAGGTGATACAGTTTAGCATGGCATATTGTTGGGTGTAGGTGGGATAATGCTTGAAGCTTACATATTATATTTTGTAGATGTGTAATTTTATTTCTGAAAGAATAATTTTTCTGTCTTCTTGTGTGTAAATGCTTTGAAAGATATAAAATTGTTCTAAATATTTTACCTCTGTTCTGCTAGTGCTATCAAGTGCTAACTGGTCGGACATCAGAGATCTTTTACTCGGTAAATGGTTTTAGAGGTGGCAATTGGACATGACGGGTTGGGTTTGGATCAGTTTGGTTTCAGATGATCTTCGGGTCTTGGATCGTCACCGGTTGGGTTGGTTAATATTGGGTCATTCCGGAGTCTCAGGTTGGATTGGGTTGGGTTCAATTCGTCTTGCTTGGGTTCATTCTTTAGTCTTGGGTCAAGTCAAGTCAAACATCGGATCATTTTCAAGTTTCGGGTCGGACTAGTTGAGGTTAAGGTCGGATTGGTTTGAGTCAGATCATTTTAGGTCGTTGAGACAAGTTCCGGTGAGCTTAAGTTCGGGTTGTCTCAAGTTTGAGTCATTAATTTTTCGGGATTTCAATCATGTTTTGGGTCGGATTGGGTGAGTTCTTTGTTTCGTGTTAGGTTATGCTACCTCTAGGTTTGATGCAGGAATTACCAATTTACCATAGTGAATAAACTTATCCATCTGTTGCTACATGTGTTTGGTGTTTTAACAGCCTGACTGGATCAGTAGGTCCATTTGAGCCCTTTTCTGGTATGTTACATTGATGTTTCCAACATATAGTACATTTATTTTACAGAGACTTGAATCTGCTGTATGCTTTACAGGCAGAATATAAATTTTGTAATTATGGGGCAGTTGTTAGATATTTCGATTTTGGAGGAATTTCATGTACACCCCTCAAAAATAACGAAATTATGTATTACCCTCACAAATTTCATAATATCATATTTACCCTTCTAAAATTTAAAAACTCACAATTTTACCCAATTTATTTGACTTCTCTATGAAAACTCATTTTAAATTTATAAAATATACATTTTACTCTTTATTAAAAAAAAAAGTAGTATGTATAAGAAAATGTTCCAATGGTTCATTCCTCTACTTGTGATGCATACACAGTCATATTCAAATGTATGTTTGTGCGTGCTTCACAAGTAAGAAGATGAATCATTTGCTCTCAAATCCGATCAATTAGAAGGCTAAATATTTCTCTTAAAAAACAACATATTTTTATTTTTTTTAATAAAGGGTAAAATGATAATATAAATTAAATTGAGTTTTAATAGAAAAGTGAATAAATTGGGTAAATTGTGAGATTTTGAAGTTTCAAGGATAAATATCATTGATATTATGAACTTTAGAGGGGGGAATATAATTTTGTGATTTTTTAGGGGTATACATGAAATCCCCCTAAATTTTACATATGATAACTACTGACTTAAAAAACTGATCATAGCCTCTGTCCTGTTAAAAGTCCTCACGGTGGTCTATATTTCATAGCTGGCAAGTGATACCCTAGTCTAGTGATTAAAAGATGCATAGACAAGCTGCTCTCGTGCGCCATAGAAAATCCATTTTCATATATATTTGATTGAAAGCAATTTAACTGGCAATGTCCAGAGCTTTTATTTCATTTACATTGAACCGTGCTACTACATATACGTCGGTGCTTTTATACAAACTAAAGAGCTGGGTTTTTACGTACATGTGTGCATGGTATCTGGCGGCTGGTGCATGCATGATCTGTCACATGCCATGCTGTTGCTCAATTAAATTGATTGTCTAGTTCTCTTGGAACAGAACAAGCTGTTTTCTTATTATGATCTGTCACAGTCCTTTTAGAACAATTAAATTCAAAGGGACGCTCCAATTTAATAGATTTGGTATCAGTTCTCTAGTATATATATATAGTCACTAGATTTACATTTTGAACCTTCAGGTACCCTTAAAAAAATATACTGAAAAAGAAACCCTGAATTTTACATGCTATAAAAATTATATTTGTGAGCATGAAATCAGAATTACAGTAAAAGAAATAGTTTATATCCTGAAGTTGAAAATTGCAGAGATAGATTGAGTTGTCTCCATTCTAGAGCTGGATCACTGTGAGTGGTGCCCACTAGAGAGTAGAGACTGTACCACCTCACATGCATGCAACCAAAAAGAAAAGCAATTCCTGCATATTGTACATTCTCTCCTCCAATCACCAAATGGGGAGATTTTAAAGAATGTACCTCATTGGCAAACTTCCAGTAACGGTACTCATGATTTTTTTGGAACAACAAAACTTGTGGCAAATGTTAAAGTTGCAGCCCTAAGTTACTTCTGGAGATCTGATATCTAAAGTTATTACTGGTCAGGGAAAACTTGGTGTTATTTCAGATATTTACTTTATCTTGCCATTCATTCTTTTCTTACATTTCTAGATGAGTAGTATACATGTGATGTACTTGAAAAACCATCTCTTAACAGTGAGTTCTATAGACTATGGAAAGCTCTATCCTCCATATGGTATCATCAGATGCCTCCATACAGGAGTGCAGGGACAAAATTAGAAAAAAATGATTGGAGGGGAGGGGTTAAATGTAAAATTCATAATGTGTGGCCAATGAAATTTGAATTCAAGTCTCCACAACCACAAAATGTAACTCTAACCACTAAGCTACAAACACACATTTAACATTTTATAAGGGGGTTGAAGTTTATAAAAGCTTAAAAAGAAAATTTAATTAAATTTCAATATACATAATTAAAAAAATTAAAATTATGGAGGTAGCGAGGCATCCCTCGCTTAGCTGCCCATGCAGAAGTGGAGTTCAAATCTAAGTACAAGCAATCCGATTGTTTTCTCAGGTCTTGTCATGTTGCTAATTTTCAAAAACAAATTATCTTACTTTCAAGTGAGAGTATTCAGTATTGATGTTATCCCTATATTACAAGGTTTGAAAGAATATCCAATTAAAGGCATTAACCAATTGTTAACTTTGACTTCAAAAGAAAAATATAATAATAACTAGGTCACAAGTATAGATAATTAAAAACACAAAATTAAAAAGAAGGAAGAAAAAATAATTAAAGAGGTAATAATAACTAATTAAGTTAAAATTGAAGTTTTATTAAAAAAAATCTTGACATGTTAGCATATGCCCTTTTTTTGGTAATTAGTAAATGTATGTACAAATAGAGACGGATCTACAACTTATGGCAAGAGGTGCTTATTAGCTACTCTTATTTTAATCATGTATATTGAAACTGAATTGAATATTTTTTTAAGTTTTTTATATCATTCCCTCGTGAAATGCTAAATATGTCAATGTAGCTTAGTAGTTCGAATTTCACTTTGTGACTGTGAAGATTTGAGTTCAAATGTCACTCCCACACGTTACACATTTACTTTTCAGCCCCTAATCTAAATTTTCTAGTTCCGGCTCGTGTATACGAAACAATATATATACATAGACAACAATTAATTGTGTCATTATAATTAGTTTTTCTTATCAGCTATTAATTAACTGCGTGTAAAAAAGGTATACTGAGCTTGACTGCAGAGATGCAAAGGCTTAATTAGTGACTGACAAGTGACAAGGATGAATGCATGAGGGGTGCAGTGCAGCGATGTGATATTCATCGGCCTTACCTTCTGATATTGATTCCCTTTTTCTTTACTTCTTTGCTCTTTTAACTGTTTTGATGAAAATCAATCAGCTTATCTCTTGTTTCTTGAGAAGTGCTGAGAAACAACAACCATGCAGTAGGTAGATGCCTATCTGTTGAAACTGAGAACTTTAAGGTACACTTGGCAGCGAAACTACAGTATATTGTTGAAAGATATGCTTTCTTGTGATGATCACATCAATGTTAGAGTGAGGCTACGTTACGGTTCTACTATATGCATAGAGCATATTGGATCATAGCAAAATTGTAAACTTTAATCTACAAGTGTATTTTCACGGGGAGATTCATATTAACTGTTTTAACTTTGAAAATAAAGATATTGATCTGTAGCAAGAACCAATATGTGCTATGCATAGTGTTGTGGCCTCGCTCTAACATTTGGGTGACACTATATGTGACATACCAATATGCGTTATATGCATATATAGTACCATAGTCTTACTCTAAATGATAATTAATGTATACAAAATTTATTAAAAAATTTATTACAAAATTTAATGAAAGCATAATAATAATTAATCACCCAAATATAGTGCATCGATCTCATGCACATATATATAATTAAACAAGTGAATTTTATTCGCTTGAAGCTAGCCAAATTAAATGGTACACACAGGTTCATATTTTTTTCTAGCAATGGTCATTCTCAAGGGCGGATTCAGAGCTGATATTTCTATATAATTTAGAGTAAAATGTTATGAGTATTGTAAAATTGATTCAAACACAATATGAAAATTTTATATTATTGACTCCCTAGTATGTTTTTGATCCACATAACTTGAAATTAAGTCTGACTTCCGTCTCCGGTAATCCTTGAACAAATTTGTTTTAAAAGCAGGATCGACCAGACTTCATGCATCGATCACCATGCACACATTCTGTTATAGGTTGACTATAATTTTCAAATCGAAGATTTTTATGAGAGACTAACAAATATGCAGTGCCACTATCTCTCTCTCTCTCTCTCTCTCTCTGAAATCTACACATTGGTGCTTGTATATATGAATGCTGGTCATTATTTTAACATTACCTGGAGAAAAAGAAAGGGGAGACATCGATCACTGCGCGAAAAATAGATATTTTCGAGAATAATACCAAAGGGATAAAACCCCCACATTCATGTAGACATAATAATATAATAACTAATAAGATAGTGCTGTATGGATTGAATAATAACTAGTCATTGGTCACTTCTTTTGTACCATTCTACAGTTATACCGTACATGGTTGATGTTACAGATGTTATCTAGTCATGGTAGTTTCTCGCACTTGTACATCTAGTGTTATGCTCCGTCTCCATCAGTACATTGTATGCACATTATAATTTTTATACAGCATATATATACACATATGTATTTTATATCATCTAAACATTCCAAAAACACGAACCCAATTAATGTACATTAATTTGACAGTTAAAAAAAAAAAAACATTCAGATTGACATAAAACTGTATAAACAATGCATAAAGTTCAAATAGAGTTGCATAATATACAAACAAATTGGTACTTAATATATATTAGCTTCACACTTAATTCCTTAGATCATGATTCACACTTTTCAGGTTAGAAAAGAATCTTAATTAATTTGAAAGTTGAGTTTTACTATAGTTTTTTTTTTTTTTTTTGTAAATATATATAGTATTGTGAATCTATTTCCCTTTATGAAGTCAATGTTTTGGATTTCTGTATATGAAAAATCAACGGCTATGATGTTCGAGAATAAATTGATTGATATAAGAAATTTTATAAAGAAAAACATCATGGTAAGAATTTCTTTTTTGTAAAGTTACATTTACTTAATATATATGAGGTAGAACTCATATATACACATGAAGGAGAAGATCATAATATAATGTTCTCCAGATACAAATAAATGTGCCTAGCTAGCTATGGGTTGATGAGTTGATGGTAAGTATAATATACAACCTTCCTAGGAGATGCACACAAATAGAGCTACTGTTTGACATATGATCATGAGTAGGTAAAAATATATATATGCATATCTTTCACAGAGATTGTATGGTGGCACTGATATGTCACAGAAAGAGCAAACAATATGTACTGTGAAAAGAGTTGGTCCCCTTTGCAATAATAACTGCAATTCGTACCTCCTGTTAACTTAGGTCCACTTGCAACTACTAGTGGCCAGGACAGGGTGACAAGGCCTCCCTGCTGCTCCACTGCGTCATATTTCACCAAACAGAGAGAGCATGTCTTTTTCACTCAAAAGTGAGATTACAAAAGTGAGTTGCGAAGTAAGAGACTTGTTTTACTTCACGCTTATATCTTTGTTTTCAAAGTTCAAACTGCTAATCCGAATCGCTCAACATAACTTCCATATTGAAATGTGCTTGGAGATCAAATTTTACATTTTTTGGGAATTTTTTACTATTTTTTTGGATGGGTAGAAAATTGTTGTTTTTGATGGAATCTGGACCATAAAAAATAGTGATTTTAAAAAATTCTTAAAAAATACTAAACAATTTTCAAAAAATGTAAAATTTGATCTCCTAGTATATTTTAATATGTAGATCATGTTGAGCTGTTTGAATCGGCTGTTTGAACTTTTCAATATATAAAATATGGACGTAAAGTAAAACAAACATCTTACTTCACAACTCACCATAGCTCATCTCATATATATATATATACACACACACATATACAAACACTACTACAAAAAAACACATTCACTATCGCCCCTTCACCATCGGGTGTCACGGATGGTATATGTATCCAGTGGCAGCGCTGTAATTACTTTGAACTTTTTACCGACTGTTTTGTCTAACCAACCAATGGTGTTAATGTAACCAATCAGTATTGAGTGACTATTCGACATCGGTTTGGCTTAACGGACGATGGCACTGAGGGGTGACTTTTACCATCTGTGTGTTACATGATCCGTTGGTGCTACAACAAAGCAATAACAACTTGTTATCATATTGGACCAATGACACATATTCTCAGGGGCAACGCTGTAAATAATTGGAACCTCAGTTTTAGTATACACTATCTACTATATATATTGGACGATGGTGGTGATTTTATATATATATATATATGTTCCAGTACACTCTAGGTCGATTATCTCTAGCCATTTGTATCCCCAAAGTACAGTAGCTCACTGCGAAAATCTACGAACTAAGAAACTAGCATTTCCTCTCCAGCGTGATTTGTATGCTAGATCACTCTTATCTCCTTTATTTTATGTTTATTTTAATCGTTATTTTGAATGGTTTCTTAAATTAGAGAATAATTTAAACTAGGGTTAAGTATTAAATGTTATTTTTTCTTTTCGTATAAGTGAGATGAGTAGCCAAAATTGCAGTTACTCATCAGATCCTTATTGCAATAGATGTCTTAAGCGGAGTGTTGTTATGCTTTCGATGACCCCACAGAATCCGGAGAGGAAATTTTATAGATGTCCACAATGCAATAAATGGATGGGCTGGTGCGACAACGCTGCCAATTTAAGTAACGTAAGTTTAAGTTCTCATATGCAACCTAGCAGACAAGTTGCAAGATATCGGAATGAGGCAGAAGTAGTATCTTCGATTCTCAAGAAACAGCTAGTAGTATTAATTGTACTTTGTGTGTTGATGTTTGTGGTCTGTTTTTTAATTGTTGTGTTGTTGATTCATATGAAGTAGTTGTTGGGGAATGTACCGCTAAATTCTGTTTAGGCTTATGGTGTGGAAAGAACGTAAAATCAAAAATTTACTTCTACCAAAAGCCGAGGATCTACTCCCTGATTGATTCTAAAATTAAATTTGTTTAACATTTAAATAAATTAAAACAACATTTGTACCTTATTCCAAATTCGAATTGGAAATGAAGTATAACTCTGATTCGGAGCACCAGACGTCTGATGCCTCTGTCAGTATCCACCAGGAATAACCAGAGAGCTGGTATTTCTTTTGCCAGAAATACTGTACCAGTGGTATTCACAAAAACACTATTCACAACTTTTCTCGCAAAAATATACGTAGAGTACGTATTCTTTTCTTTTCTACGCAAATTACTATTTGAGAGAAAAATCTGAGAGAGAGAAAATGATGTTGGAATCGATTGGATTGATTTCTCTCTCACCCCTCACTCCTTTATATAGGCTTTAGGGTAGGTTTTGGTAATAACCAAAATGCCCTTCATAAGGTCGGTTTTGGGGTATTTACAAAAATGCCCCTCGAGCCATAAGCCCAATTTCCATTTGATTAAATTTGGACTTTTAAATTAAATTCTAAATATAATTTGGGCCCAAATTATAATGAGCTTTAGGCCCAAAAATATTAACTCATAATTAATATCTTAATCCATCAATTATCCATATAATTATTCTGAATAATTATATTTCTTGCGTATGTTGTTGGGATAAATTTATACGACGTGTCATACACGTTATAAATTTAATATGGTTTAAGTTTGTCATCTCTATGACATTTATTTTTATTATTAATTATAACACTTTATAATTAATCATAAAATTCTCTGATTACGTTTCTATTGGTGTGACCCGATAGGATCTGTGTTATGTTGGCAATATAATTAAAACTCCTTTTAATTCTACAAATCATAAGCGGCATCTGACAGAATGCATTATGACTACCCAATTGACACAGATGATCTTGTACAGTACAATATCACGATCCAATAAACATTTACTCATGTTTATTCTTTTGTCACATGGTATGAAAATAGTTTCAAGGTAGGTTTGTGTCATCCTTGCAAACTTAATTTTTTCTCGATCTTAAGTAGATTATCAAATATGATTAACTCTTTAATCATATCGCGCGCTGATAATCCTACTTTATCAAGAGACCTAGTGATACTATCACTCGTATTAAATACGAGGGATAATAGTAGTCTTGGTGAACATTTCCCCTCCGCACAAGTTATGCATACTGAAATTTCATCTGTATAGCTAATTTTTACGGATAGCGTTGACAACACTCACGAATACACACTTCTCATGTAGGAAAGATGAATACCTCATATTTTAGAATCTAACACTGAATGAAACATCAATGATACAAACACAATCCATTTAAACGTTTCATTTAGGATCTATCAAATACCATGTTCTCTAACATGTACCTATGTGATTAAAATGACAACTCTTTGTCTATGATTTGTAAAACTTAACCATCATTTAATCCAAAAACACTAATATTTGAATGGTCAATTAGTGTTCCTGCTAATTACCAAGGTTAGAGACTATTAAGAGTATTTATCATCTATATTATGAAGTTCTACAATTTCAAGTCCTTAACCCAAAATGAACTATAATTCGATAAAACTCAAGAAACAAAATGATATCTTTATTAATCATCCAATTCATGAACAAAACAAATAGAATACAATTATTCTATGATTGACTTCTAGATTATTACACTAATAGTAGCTAGTGGGTTACTTAATTTGTACGTAGTGAGATGAGTCACAAGCTGTCCAACAACATGCAAAACATGTTCCGAAAATTAAATCATGTTTGAAACCCAAGTTTTCGGCAGTGTAGGTAAGGTACATGACAGTCCATTGTTGTTTAATCTCTTACACAAATCCTCTTGAATTAAGTTGTGGTTTGCGAAAGAGTTTGAACAACAATGTAAGTCCACTGTCACAGTGTCCATTTCTACACGTACTGCCTTAAGCTTGGGTTTCAAACATGTTTTAATTTTCAGAACATGCATGTTTTGCAAGTTGTTAGACATGCAGCTTGTGATGAATTTCATTTTCTTTTGATTTTCACTATATTTTATATTTGACATTTTACAAAAACATGTTTTTATTTGGTTAGGTTCCAAGGGTCAAACGTACTAACTTTCAACTAATAAAATATGTTCTTAATTAAATCATATTTTGAACCCAAGTTTTTGGCGGTGTATGAATGGCATGTGACAGTGCATTGTTGTTTAATTTCTTACACAAACTCTCTTTGAATAAGATGTGGTTTGCGAATAAATTTAAACAACAACGTAAGTCCACTGGAACATGTCCATTTCTACACTACCAAAAACTTAGGAACAAAAACATGATTAAATATTCAGAAATGTTTTATTAGTTGAAAATTAATTAGGATGAGGGCTTTTATCTAATAATGGGTTTCACAAATATCCGTGATCTTATGACTTATAACGAGATCGACGTCTCTATTATCCAAGTCTGGATAATGTGAGTATTTATTAGTATAAACAGATATAATAATGTTGAGTTATAATGAGATCTCCTTTATTTTATTCTGACACAGACTATTTTCAGGTATTGCATGAAGCTAGTTACTGAATTAGATGTCCAAAATGCACTTGACATTGGTTTCCTGGACCCCAGACTACTCAGCTCCACATACATAGACCACAGTAATGAACAATCCCTTTCGTACTTGGGTGATACCTTGCTAAAGTTTCAGGATAAGCGTCTTGTATACTTACCATGCCACCAAACTGGGTAAGCTGCTAATTGTACTCATGTTTATTGGCTTTTTTTAACAAGTTTATATTGATTTATTATTTTATTACTTATATTGTAGATCACCTTGGAGGCTTCTCGTTATCATCCCAAAACATAATGTTGTCTACTTGCTGGACTCGGTGCCAAATCATAACGATAACTTAGATGTTGTTCCTTTAATTACGGAAGTAAGCAAAATACATATAATTTAAAATGAAAAATACTAAATTGGCCTACTTCTAGGTACCATGTACTGACCTTTAATAATTCTAAGGCTTTTAAGTCATACATAAACCGGGGATGTCGGCACATGCCGAGGAAAAGAGCACTGGAGGTCAGAATGTTTCAGGTAAGAAATATTTTAGTCGAGTATTTCATTGCGACTTATTTCAAGTTCCAATTGCACTACTAATTTAGATTTTGTTTTAAATAATACATATTTGATCAGAGCCCCACGCAAAGCAATTCATGGCAGTCCGAGTTTTATGTAATGAAGAACATAGAGATGCTCATAAAAAATTATGCACGTTCTTTTTCAAAAGTTTGTCAATCACTTGTTTCTATCATACTTTCATATTAAGTTCTTATATATGTTATTTATGTTTTGATTTATTCATGCAGTGTCGTCTGTCCAGAATGCCATACAAAGAAAACACATTGCATGACATCCGTATCCAATGGTGTAAGTTCTTCTTGGAAATAGTTTAATTACTGTGCAAGTACTTGTCTGTTGTATAAAACATTTGTTATTTTCTATTTTTTGCGGCCAGACAATTTGGTGTTGGTTTTAATAATGTGGTTTAAAACAGTTGTTAGTTTTATGGTACAATGACATATTGCTCTATATATTATTATATGTGTGATATTGCTAGCTTGTTGGTTTATAATTATTGTCTAATTTATATATTGCTTGTTGTATGGATTAATTAATATATATGTTGGATAACTTGGTGTATGTATATGTTGTTGATGCCTATATTAATTGTTGGTTAAAATATGGACATATAATGCATGCATGTTTATTGTTGCTTTGCTGGGTTTTAAAAATGACGAGCAAATATATAGAGGCTAGCCTCTAATTAATTAATACAAGAATTAATGATGAAACATAATAATTATATATACATCACAATCGGCTCAAAAATTAATAATCGATGGCAAACTTGGACCTGCCAACGCCAACTCAAACAAAACATATGGTGTAAGACACTTTTGTAATCGGCTATTAAAATCCAACAGACAACGTTAATTACATTTGCCGTCGGTTGCAAAAAGAAACAAATAGGTGTTGCCGTTTGATCAATGCGTTGCCGATGGCATATCGATTAACGCCATCTGTTTTGAGCCGATGGCATATGGGTATACATTTCATATCGGGGCGATAGGCATCGGTTCGGAAACCAATTGCGGATAGCGATTTCGCCCGACGGCGAAGTGTTTTTTTGTAGTAGTGACACATATATATTGTTGGAATTAATGTACGTTTATAGTGTCAAACTTAATTATCTCCATTCTAGTATGACAACCAAACCCTACTTTTTTTTTTTTTTTAAATTAAACTTGTCAGTAACCAAACCCTACTTGAATCAGGCTAATTCAAAATTCAAAATAATTAAGGGTTTGGTGAGAAGAGTACGTAGTGTTTAGGTGGTCCCTTTGTGTTGAATGCGCCTGCTAAGGCATATCATAAATGTTTACTTTAAATTAACTGATCAGTTCATAATTAAAGCAAAATGCTATTTACAAGACAGCTGAACTAGAACTCTGTCGAAGCAGTAATCCCCAATTAAACCCCATTTGGCATACACAGGTCTCTTATTTATTGCTTTATTTACTCCATTCACATCTCATTAACTCCTGTAACTAGGCTCTTGCTGTACCTCAATAAAATTTTGAGTTTCACAGGGGGATAATTAACATATTATAATAAATGAAAATGGAGCAAATTTTCCTCTGTAAATTGACTATGATGCTTCTGTCAGATGCACTATACTGAACAAGAGAATAAGAGATGGTGGAAGGATTTCCATCTGCTTGCTACTTATCCATTATCCAAATCAACTTTTGAAGTAAGATATTTATTTCCACCTCAAAAGTCATTTTAAATTAGTTTTCCAATTTTTCTTCTTCAAACTTCTTGCATTTCAAAACAGTGCCCTAACTGTTTATTTATTATCAGCTAACTGAGAAAAGATCAATGTGTTAAAGAATTACATGTTTTATGGAACTGTACATAATTACTATATTTACTAGATTTCCAAAAGGACATCCAATCAAAACCAAACAATTAGTGTGGATCGATCAAATGAGTACGCGAGCAACTGATCACATCAGAAAGCATATATTAGATGTACTATATTTAAAGTTGTAAACATCTATTTTGAGTCAGATGAATGTATACGTCCCTTGTTTGGATGGAGAGTAGAGGAAGGGAAAAAATGGAAGGAAAACAAACTTTTTTCTTGGAGGTGAAGGGTACAGGAGTTGAAAGGTTTACTCTTACGTGATTATAATCAATAGAATCGATTTTTCTCCCAATTTGGAGTGTAGCGTATGAAAAGAAATTCTGTTGCAAATATTTTCAAAAAAAAATGACACAAATATCCAACTCTGTATCTTAACAATACAATTTCTCATTAACCTTCTAAATTTTAATTAACCAAACAAAAAATAAGATGGAAAAGAAAATTAAATTTATTTTTCATCATTAATCATCAAATATAAAAAGGTTAAATATGTTAATCTTCATTTCTATTCCAACATTTTAGAAATTACCGAGGACTCAATTTTGTTTTGGAATGGAATATAATCAAAGAAACCTCTCTGATTAAGCTATCTTTTTTATGGTAATTATATCCTACATGTTACGACTTATGTTCATGCATGTTTGGTTAGTATATAGTCTTAGTGTCAATTATATTATATATATACCTTATTCTTATTTGATTGTGCAAGTGAGAGAATAATAAAATAATAGAATTTATAGTATTTAGGATTGTCAATGCTACAATCATGTAGGTATTATTTTCTTATTATCCACCCATGTAAACGAGAAGTATACAATTATTTCAGGTCGCAATGTATCATTTCATCAAACTTGAGAAAATGTAGTTGTGCTAGCAGAGTGTCCAATTCTTTCAGGTTGGAATCTAGTTCAAACCTCACCACCAGATATTTTTATTTTTACCCATAAATTGAATTTTTTTCATTCTTTCACACATAGAACCTATTGTTACTTATACACAGATAACATGAGTTATTCAGATTGGGACAAGTCAACTTGTATACCTTCCTAAGATGGCTCTGAAAATTTAGATCCATACTCAATTAGTTTAACCATTGGGTATCGGATCATACGAGTCGGGATGGGTCGATCAGGTAGAAATTGACACTCCCAATATTATTATATGTTCAAACATATATTTAACGATAATAATAATGGCAACATGACAATGGAGATGGTGATGACAACTACGAGGACAACGACTACAAGAGCAATATGACAACAATGGCGATGACAATTATGATGATGATGATGGCAATTACAATAACAATAATATATAACGATGTATAATAGTGAGTCATGCATGATGATGATGATGATTTTTTATTGATATGGTTAGAGCATAATTTGAGGATTAAATATTATATATGTTGGGGTGACATCATGGACAGATCTCATTGTATTGAAAAGGTGGCTAAGCCACCCCAATGATTTTAAAATTTCAGTTATGTATATTGAAATATAATTAAATTTTATTTTTTATAATTTTTTATATAGTCCAGCCCCCCTCAATAATAATCAAATGTTTACTTGTAGTTTAGTGGTTAGAGCTCTATTTTGTAGTTGAAATGCTTGAGTTCAAATCCCACTCATCACATTGTGCATTTTAATTTTCAGTCTCCTTCATCAAAAATTTCTAATTCCGCCTCTGGGTGACATTATGCCCCATTAATTATATTTTTTATCCTCGCTTATCTATGATTGAGTTATTAATATTTGAAATAAGTGATAAATTAAGAATCCTACATGATTCATGCTTATGCTCCAATCAAATTAATCTGATCTATGTATGGGTTTTTATAGGACTAAGATACTTTGTTATCAATGAAATTAATTAAAAGACATACTTTTGAAGAATCTACGACTTAATTAAAAATCTGGAAAGATACTTTGTTCTCAACATTCTAATAAATACATAATTAGGCCTAATTAGTATATGGAGTCCTGAGTCCCAATGTGCCTCCATCAGATATTCATAGTATACATATTCCATTATTAGAACATCTGTAGAAAGAATTTATGTTTGATGTGTAATGCTCCATCTTGTTGAGAATAAAGATAGTTAGAGGGATAAAATAGAAAAAGGGCAAAATTGTAAATAGAAAAATTAATAGGCATCTTTATTGCATAAGTAGGATATAAATACCCATATCAGAGAAACAATAAGCTGGCTCTCTCAAATATTAAGGAAGCATGTATCGGTTAGGAATAAATACCCATATCAGAGAAATTGTAAAACAATGTATTCATAACAGGAAAATAACAATAGAAGAGATATCCTCATATTTATAAAGAAAATCTCAATATTCAAAACTTCACACATCTTCTCCAATTCCATCTAGTAAATAAACAGAAAATATTGAACACAAATGAAAATGCACTGCATATATGAGGGTAAAGATTTTAACATAGCAATTTTGGCTTCATGCAGCGCACGGAGTATAAAATCAAAACAGTCCTGCATATGGTCGTTCGTACGTTCCATGATGCCAAAACTACTCTGTTAAAATATTTACCCATATTTTTCTCTTAACAAACAAGATAAATATGCAATAAGAATCTGTGCATATGATAGAAGACTTAATTAACTTTCTGCATGGAATTAAAAATACAAGAAATTAATTTTAGAATTGGTAACATTCTGTCAAGAAATTAAAAGGTTCTCTCATGAAATTGGAATAAGAAAATTGCTGTACAGTTTGTAATGTTGGAAAGGTTTTAATTTGTGATTGCTTTCAGTAGCCATAAAATACAAGAATTTGTTCATTAATGAATTGTAATCAGCCTATTTAACCACCATTTCAGTTATTCTCGCACAATTTAATATAATAAATATTAAAAAATGGCAAATTTAGACTTAACTATGTATGCTTTTTGTTTAGCTTATCCCAAAGAAGCCAACAATAAAATTTAAAAGCCAACAAAAAAAAAATTTACTGTTTTGTTTCCTTGCGCATTTACTTTGTTGTTTAATTTGTTAACTTTCCTTATGAAGAATAATATTCTTGTTCATATTCCATTTATGAAGAAAAAAAAGTAAAAGCATGCAAGAAAATTGAATTAAATAATAAAATCCAAATTAGAAAGAAATATTACAAAACAACCCAGTAATATCAAATTTATCAAATAAGCGATAAAAATATAAGTTCGGAGGATCAAAAACAGAAGTGCAATGATGGCTCTTAATTAATAAATGATCACACTAAAAAGTTGGAGAACATTAATTACCGAAATTTATAGAAGTCAAAAGGCACTTCGATTCTTGCAAAATTATAATTATGTGAGATTACAGAAGCTATATATAAAAAATAAATATTACTTATTTAGATAATAAAAGATAAACCAAGCTGTCAAAAGAGGTATATTTACTGCTAGCAGTATAATTAATGCTGTAATATAGCTATGTTGATAGCTAAAATTATATTATGCCAAATATTATCATGTATTCTAGGTACAAAATATACTACTATCCATTGGTATTTTCCAGAAACAGATTATAAGAAATATCATTTAATTTCGCAGGATACAAGAAACAAAATATATAGGAGGCCTCACAAATGTCTAAACAAATTTAATCTATATATATGGAATAACCATGACGCATAAGTTTCAAAGAAAAAAATAGCGAGAAATAAATAAGAAATAAATACATAAATTAATACATCAAATCAAAATAAGTAATTGAAAAAGGGGAACTGTTAAGGAGATTCAAAGTCAAGGCATACCTCAGTGGATACTAAAAAGGGTAAATGAGTGGATTTAGTTTCTAAATCTTTTTAGCCAAAAACAATAAGCTGGCTCTCTCAAATATTAAGGCCATGTAGCGGATAGGAATTACGAGAAAAATAAAATAACAACAAAACAACAACAGTAATAATGATAATAAATAATAATAGTAATAAAATCATATCCTTTACATATGAAGTAAAATATCCAATTTCAAATTCGTTCCTCTCTTTACAAAAAAAAGTGAACATAATAAATGGAGAATATAGGAATTTCTTCTTTTTCTGAAATAAAAGGGGAAAAATATGACTTCATTTGACTCATATATAACTGGAGAACAATGGGAAGATGGAGAAGAATAAGATAGGAATTAATTACCTGATAACAAGCTGACATCTGAAGACCATAATTAAATAGCACTGGCCTGCTTGTAATTTCTGAAATCTCTCTGAAAAATAATAAATAGTCAGAACATTTGCCGATGCAGCATCATCAAGATTCTCATACCATAACCCAATATAAATCATATAACCAGTAAGAAAATATGAAATTAGATTTATGTGAATCTTGAAGGTGCTGCACCCGCAAACTCTGACTGATATCGACCGGCGAGCGACCGAGCAAGTGAGAATAGATCAGAGAGAGATAGGTCTGGTTCCTCTAGGATTGTCTAGTTATAAAAGAGATTATAGAGAGAGAGGAAAACAGGCAGATAAGTAAAAGGAGAAAAAAATAAGATGCTTTATTTCTGATTCATGAAGTAGAAAGTAAAAAGTATATAGAAACTAGGTCGGATCCTTTATTTGTCATTCATTCATGCTTAGAAAAACAATACCGTATCGAGCAAAAGCACACAAAAAGATTTTGGGATGGAGGTGGGGGGTCATAGGTAGAAGGAGGAGACGATAGAATCGAGCAAGAAGTAAAAAGAAAGAGGGGGAGGGGGAAGAGAGAGAGGGAGATTTAGTTGCACCGTCGCGTAAAAGGTGAAAGGCAAAGATGGGAATAATTAATGTTAAGGTTTTTAGATCTTGGAATAATGGGATATATATATAGGAACGAGATCCGGTGCTTGCCAAATCACTGCTCTTCTCCTGCTTGCCTCTCTATCTCTCTCCTCCTCCTCTCTCTCCCACGTGACTCTCTCTCTCTTCTCTTTTTTTTAGAGAGATACAGAGAGAAAGAGACGAGCAGCTCCCTGCTTTTCTATCAAGAAAAGCAGCGGATGCATATCCTATATATATAACACTATCAATTTTTTATTTTTTAGGTAATATTTTTTTTCTCTCGCTTTTTTTATGTCTATTCACAGTTCACCACGGATAAAATATTAGTGACAATGTTTTGACTTCAGTACATAAGTTTTATATATATATATATATATATATGTACATATATATATGTACATATATATATAGAGTAAGGCTACGGTGCTTTGCAAATTAAACCACCCCGTTTACTTCGGGCTACTTTTTGGATTTTGAAAATCCTAACAACCGATCCGAACCGTTCAACATGTTCTAAACATTGAAATGTGCTTGGAGACCAAATTTTACATTTTTTGGAATTTTTTTACTATTTATTAAGCCACTTTGAAAATCGCTGATCCGACGGCGAACAGTAAAAAACAGTAAAATTTTCTGGACCACCGGATCAGAAACTTTCAAAGTGGCTTAATAAATAGTAAAAAAATTCCAAAAAATGTAAAATTTGGTCTCCAAGCACATTTTAATATAGATTGAATATCTAACGGTTTGGATCGACTGTTTGGACTTTGAAAATCAGAGAACCAAATCGTTTGTTCCTAAGTCCAGGAACAAACGTTTGTATATTAGCCATTCTCTCTCTCTCTCTCTCTATATATATATATATATATATATTATGATTTATTATCTGAGGGTTGTCCAAAACAACACTGTCTTTGTTATTTGTGCGTTGCATGAAAACAATTCAGTATGTCAGTATATATGTTAACCATTTACAACTTTCAGCAACGGAGTTTTAGTTTATTATTTTATTTTAATTTGCAAAACCTAGGAAACAATTGTATTGTATATATGTCTTAAAAAACAATTGTAAGCATGTAAGGCGAGAAACATAATATATCTAATAAGGACTATGATTTGTTAATAAGGGATTATCTTCACAACTTAAATTACATTTTCCAAAATGAGTAAAAAAAATTGAAAAGGAAAAATTATAATCATGTTATTAACCTTATAAATTGATATATATACAATTTAAGTATCATTTAATATTCAATCAAATACCATTATACAAATATGCATTGTTAAAAGTATTAATTTTATTAATGAATCGTAAAACTTACATCAAAATTCCAGGTACTATATATTGAAACTGTTGAATATAAAAATTACAATTCATCTATATATGGTCAAGAGTCTCACCTCTTCCGGATCGATCCGACAATTAGTTATCCAAATAGCGTTATTGCCAATAGCCACAGCAACCAATTTTAGGTAACGATATTGACAGAGAAATTTTAGCTTGACGCAGCGTAAGATTATTTAGAGTACAAAAAATATATATAATTAATGCGCTGGATATAGTCAAAATAGCTCTGTCAATATATATACCTAATTTGATGGGATGAATTTATCATCATAGCAATGATAATATTAGCAAAAAGATTGTTAGACTCTTTTTGCTGTTGAATTTTCCTTCTTGATATTCGATTGGCAGGGATTTTCGTAAAGATGGCAAAACATGATTCGACTCAAAAATCTCATTTCATTATATACACTCGAAACTAATCTAATTCGACTTCTTTTTTCTCCAAAAATCAAATTATCCTGAACAATTTGACCTATAATGATCCAATTCAACAAGTTAATTTATTTTCTGTAATAATAATAGTATAAACACATATTGTAAATTTGTAATAATATAAACAGTTATTATAATAATAGTATAAATACATGTTGGAATAATATAAATACTTGATTCAAAAGTATATACAAGGACTAATCATCCATTTTTTAACAAAATAATTATTTTATTATTATTTTATTAATATAAACACATATTATAATAATATAAATATATGCTGCAATAAAATAACAGGTGAATTTTTGCGTGGACCATGCAAAACAATGTCCTTTTTTTGTAAAAATTTCGACAACCCGAAGCGCAGCCAATAACGAGGTAAAAATTACAAAACACCGAGTGTGGTTTTATTTTCCACAGAAGATCAATTCTCATTTCTAGGCACAACGCATAGCCTCAACCCTCAAGGATCCATATCCTAACCGTAAAATATTCCCTATTACAATTAGCTATTTACGGTTTGAGATTAACTCTCAGCCGGTTTGGAATTCGGGCTGACTGAGGGGCAGTATTATTGAACTTTGAGATCGTGCCAAGTTAAAAAGAACGGTCCAGATCAAGTAATTGTAAAAGATTTCCTATTATGGTACTTCACTGGATGTGAATTCCAACCCTCAAGGCATCGGATCCGCATCCTATCAGGTACCTGACTCAACACAATTCAAACGGACAGTCCAGATTTATTGTCAGCCGGTGCTTGTTCCGAATGGTGCAAGAGAGTATTATTTGTGCTTTGAGATTCACATCCCCTCAGGTTACCAAACTGAGTACAATTGAAACAGACGGCTCAAATTTATTCTCAGCCGGTGCTTGTTCCGGATGATGAAGGGGCAGTATTATTTGTACTTTGAGATGCATGCCAAGTTAAAAAGAACAATTTTGGATCGTCTGATTCAATTGTACTCAGTCCGATAACCCGAAGGGATGTGAATTCCAAGGGATCCTCCGAGAAATCTCAACTTTTGCGTTACCAACTTGTATGGTGCCTATTCGGGGATAGCGCAGGATGATGTGATTCGTGCAGAACTTTTGTGAATGGTTGAGATTTTCCAAACTTTTGCGTTACCAACTTTTGTGATTCGTGCAGAACATATTTGAATGGTTGAGATTTTCCAAAAAAACACACAAAGTTGAGATATCTCAGATGATAGCGTATGCTGACGTAGTGCATCCACGTCACCACGTCTTCTGTTATTTATTTCATTGTGATGATGTGAAGCCGAAAAACTGACTCACTACATGTATGTAGGATATGGCGTAAGTCCCATAAGATCTGTACTGCACTTGTCTGGTCGGCTGGTCCCGTGGGTAACAATAACAGCGACGGAAGGTACTTTTGGCTGGGAAGTTTCTTAATAGCCTTCTGATTTTGATATAGACGGTCCACATTACTTTTTTTAAAAGATAGTTGTTATATTGGCAGGTTACCCAACCATTACATATTTAAAATATAAAAAATTCGGTATAGTTGAGACTTGAGAGATATATTAACCCTACTTAATAACAACAATAGATATAGTTAATAGTTTTAATGCATGAAGCAATGATGATAATGGCAATATAATATTAATAATAACATAATTATTACTGTATCCGCCAGCTTTATTTTGCCATTGTGAGAAATAAATATTTGATGATAAATTGACCATCTAACCCTACTTTTAAAAAGCAAGAAAATCCCGGAGAAATGGAGAATTTTTCTTAGCAAACCTTGATTAGAAAATATTTAACGGCTGCACCTCAAATCAGAAAATGTTTAGAATTAGTTTGAAATATTGGAAACTTTTATTGTAGCCTTGGAAATATGAGAAAAAATAGTTTGTATTGTAATAATAAATAATAATGTTAGACCAAACGCAGATCCAGTGTTGTAAATAACGATATGCATTCGTCAGACGGACAGGTACCACCAAACGATTAATTGGGAATAATCAGTCATAATCGAAAATAATCAGTCATAATCAGAAATAATCGATCAATTAGTTGGGAAATGTGACAGTTTGATACCGCCAACGACTAATCAGTCTAAACAGATGTTTTTACAACACTACGCAGATCCAATGCTACTCTGCTAGATACTCTTTGGTGCATTTTTATACAATTAATGCAATGCCTAGCTGGCTATCTAGGTTGTAAACCAAAATTTTAAGGCCGTAAATGGCGTCATCTGAAACAAATTACCTTGCCAGCTGCCACAGATCTGAAGACAACGGTATCAAATTAAGTCACCTTCCTAAGATTCGATCCAAGAAACTTTTAGGAGGGACCAAAATGTGTCAAGATTTTTTCTGCTTCAATCCTATGTTCCACAACTTTCATGTAAATATTTTTTCTTTTACCTTTTTCTTCATTTTTTTTCTTGTAATTACTGACATCTCTGATGTCATCTTTAATGAAAATTGGAGGGAAGATCTTCATATTTTATCTCTGAAAAATTATATATTGCACTTTATCTCTAATAACTTGTTGTTTGTTCTCTGATAAGACAATATTAAATTAATAACTCTAGCAAAGTATAGATGAAAGATAAATTATTCATATTCCTGTCTTGTTAATTTTTTTTTTTTTATTTATTGGTTCAACTCAGGTTCATATAGAAACTTTTTGTGAACACATTTTTGTTGGAACTGATAATTACCATATGAAGTCTTAGTAGCGAATCTATCTTTAATTTCGTAATTATATGTCAACAGTAAAATATGCAAATCCAAAAATTTAGTGTTTGTGATCTTTTATTTGATTAGGAAGTTGCCAAATTATACGGTAAGTCCTAAATCAGAATCAAATCGTTGCTCTTTAAATTAATTTATTGATCTTGTACACGAAAATTTATGGGTGATGATACTAATACACTATTTTTTTATTTGAACACAACAGCTTCAATTTTTTTAATTTTATAGACATTTTTAACCCTCCATACATATATCTTTCAACTGCTATTTTGGTTTTCCGAAGATTATGAAATCTTCTAGCACAAAGACCATTTATTAGTTGCTATATATTCTTCATTATTAAATCTTTATCTAATTTGAATATATTTAGTGTAGTATAAGAAGTATAATGGTAAATTTTACTATATTAATTATTATTTTGTTTAGCAAATTCAAGATGATTAATTTATTCGTATTGTTTTAAAGCATAGACAAATTCAAAGTAACACCAATTGAAAAAGAATAATTATTTGAGTACCCTCACTTCTGTACTCTCAAAATCCCCACACTTCATTTAGAGAAATTATATACCATGGTCCCCACTAATTATATGCTCCCACTAATTATTATTCTAAAAAGATATTATATGGTCCCCCTTCTCAGTCTCCGTACTCGTCCCCGCGTCAACTTTCATAGATATAAATACTTGGAAAATAAGATATTAACACTTGAAAAATAAGATATTAATACTTTGATGCGTAACTTGTTATGATAATCTCTTTTCCAGTCCCCCAATCGTACCCGCGTCAACCTTCCTCTAATGAAGTAGTGGGGACCCTGTATCACCGCATCAACCTAATCAGTCATCCTTGCGTCAACCTTTCTCTAATAAAAATAGTTGACCACATAGGTATAAATACTTCAGTGCAAAGGTATAAATACTTGCAATACTTGATATTAATACTTTCAGACATCTTCTAGAGTCATATTTAAAAAATAATTGCAAGTATAGGAATAAATACTTGCACTCCAAGGTATAAATATTTGTGTGGCGATGAGCCCAAAAGTACGTCATCATGGATCTCATTTGAAAGAGAAAATTACGTAGAAAATATTCGTGGTTTTAGATTCGCAAAATTCCTCACAGATTGTCAGAAATATAGACAAGATTGAACGGAGAAAAAAAATCCACTCTAAAAATGTGTATGGTCCCCCCATGTAGTTTGAGTGGTCCCCCACATGTATTTATGGTGCAGGTATGTTTGGGAGATTTGGTTGGGTTGATAATTATTTACTTAAAAATTGTTCACCTCATAGGTATAAATATTTTCGTGCATAGGTATAAATACTTCATTACATATGTATTAATACTTTAGAAAAAAATTCAGTGCTAGAGTTTTTGCAGTCCCCTCAGATAGTTATGATAGTTATGGTGTGGGTACAATACGGGTACTATAGCGTGGATACTATTATCAACTTCCATTGAAAAAATAACTGCAATAAAAGTATAAGATTATTATTGCAATGGAGGTTTTTTGTTTTAAAATAATGTTGAGAGAAGTTGTGGAATAGACTATTTTATTTATTAATTTATGTTGAGATAAAAAGTTGGTTAGTTCTAGTGTACACATTATTTATTTATTTTACTTAATTTTTATTACCTTGTAGCATTTATGTTTAGATTAATTTCTGAAAACTCTCCATTGTTTTTTTAATATGGTCATGTATTCTATTATTATGTAATTTACTAATAGATTTTAATCTTATTTCTAAAAATGAAGACAAATTATTAATTGCTATCATATACGTATGGTTAAGATTACTTTTAGTCCAAATAAGAAATCACATAAGATACATGTTAATTTTAATGAACTAAATCAGTTAGAAAATAAAGATAAACAATTATGAATGAAAGGAGTTGTCGAAGAAAACAATTAAAGAACGGCCAAATTGCTTACAGATCATCAACCAATAAGATACATGTTTATTTCTTCATATTATTTTCATAACTAGAGTTTTCACCTAATACATTTTCTTTTCAAAGAATAGAAATAATAAAACTAAAAACCCATTCTTTACATGAGGAAAAATTATTCGTTCAACCAACTTTTTTTGTTTCAATACGAGTTTATTTTCAATTAATAGAGTTTTTAGTGTCTTTTTGTTGAACTACAGTAATTTATTTTGAATGTAGTTTGTACTTTTTTTTCCAAAACTTAATAATATAAAATTGGTATGAACCATCTAATGCATATAAGTAACAGTAAACAAATAAATAAAGTGACATATGATGCAAATCCAACTAAGTTGACTAAAGTTACTAAAAAAATAAGATTTTTCCTCAATAAATGGTTGCTTAGTAAATTATTTTAGCTATACTTTTCAGTTATAAAAAAAATCAAACATTCCCTGCAGGTTCTTGAAGATTTCATTAGGCATTTTAATTATGGAAATAAGATAAATAAGCAATGACCATCAATATAAAGAAAGTGTATTTTAAAAAAGATATGACATTTAGAGAGCAGTTAAGCAAGGGCCAATTTGTTCATACAAATAAAATATTTGAATTTGTTGTGTTAATAAAAACATTGCTTGTGTTAGTATCATCACCCAAATTTATTTTATGATACTCGATGTGAATGCATTAATGCTTGTGATGTTGAATGAGTGTCATGTTTAGATTCACTTGATGTTTGGATTTCACAACTAATTTCGAAAGGCCATGGTCCAAAATCTCAGAGGCAGAACTCGACTTTGAGTATGGAGAGACCTAACCGACTAAACATCATATGTTTAAAAAATATTTTAATAAAAACCAAAATCTATATAACACCAAATCATATGATTCTTAATTTACTATTTGATTTCATAAAATACAATAAATAGCTAACACCAATAAAATGACATGTTTATCAAAATAAAATAAAACATAAATAACATATTCATATACATATTTTCTTAAAAAATCAAATTCTTTTAAACAATTTATATATGCATCCTTAAATACACTTCTATGTATACATCCCTGTCAGTGTTTTATTTATAACCATTCTATCACACCAAAACTATACCATTTTGGTAAACTGTGGCATCTATCTAACATAATGAACATAATTTTCTGCAGCAGTGAAAGCAATAAAGGAAAAGACAAGATAGAATGAAAGCAACAGACCTACCAAGACAACCTTCCATCTTTTGAATGTTGTAAATATCATCTTTTGAATGTTTGTGAATATGGTATGTTATAACCTAAAATAGTAAACAGTGGAACAGGTCTAAATCCGCAGTTAGCCTAACATATATAGTAGCCACATCTTTTATATACTGTAAATATTATTGTAGTTATTATTTCCTAGAAAAAAAAACCGTACAATCCTTTTGTTAAAAAAATGTGTCTAATTCGACTTTCCTGTATGATTCTCTCCTATATTACTTCTACCTTATAAAACGTCTAACTTTTGTTGAACTTGAATGTGCAACTTTTATCCTAATGTAATTAAACTATGACTTTTGTACTATATTACTCATCTTACATACTCATTCAAGTTGTTACATAATATTCATTTAGCCTTGACCGTTGCCGAAGTAACGCGAGGCGCGCTGCTAGTGAAATGTAATGCTCATGACAAAATTAGATAAATGCACATGACTACAGGCAACATGATTTATATACAGGCAAATACCACAGAAAATATGACTCAACCAAACACCTATACATGCTCTAAATTAACTTTCTGAGTGAGTCTATGCTACTCTGCATAGCACGGACTAGTATGTACTACGGAGCCATATTTTCATTTTGAAAATTCTAATGGTCGATCTGGACTGTTGAACGTGATCTCCACATGAATATGTACTTGCATACTAAATTTTATATTTTTTTGAATTTTTTACTATATTTTAAGATAGATAGAAAATCACTTGATCTGAAAATTCTGTACCATCAAAAAACAGTGATTTCTACCTATCTAAAAGAATTCTAAAAAAATTCTAAAAAATATAAAATTTAGTCTATTCTCATATGGAAATCATGTGAACAGTTCGGATCGACCATTAGAATTTTAAAATGAAAATATTAATCCGTAGTATGGACCAATCCGTGCTATGCATAGTACCATAGACTCACTCCAACTTTCTCTCATCATCATGTCACCAACCACTGAGAAGATAATATTATAATCATGTTTGAGATTTAAGGTTCGATAAGTACAGGTGAAGAGTAGGGAATAAGTAATTTATTCCTGAATGATTACACCAATCACAATCCTTTAATTTTCTAGTCAACAGTTTAAATAATTCAATTGAAAAGGATCAACAGTTTGCGAAAAAATATTTGTTAATTTATGATGCACACTCTTCGAAATCTAGTTTAATGTTTTCTTTTATCATTGCCCTTGAACTTCTAATTATTTTGTGAGAACTGATAATTTCAACAATTTGTGTTCCCGCTTCTTATTAACTTCCAATTATAATCACCTCCCAACATATTTATATAACAGTTATATCTCTGTAATTTTAATATTATTTTTATAATGTTTGTTCAAGAATTTTAATATTGTCATTTCTAGAACAACGAAAATCACTTATACTAATAGGGCGAGTCATAATAAATTCCGATAAGCTATTAAATATTTACAATCTCTGAATCTTTATTATCCCGGACCCTCTAATCAGTATGTGATCCTATGTCGATCTATTAAGGCTACTGCAGTGCCGCGCCCACTGACGGGCTTCAAGCGCCGTGTCAGTTGACAAGGTCATGACTGATTTTGATTTGTTGGCGAATATGCGCCGATTTCTTTCTCGCCATAGAGCCCAAAGACCGGCCGCCCATGTCGTTGCCCACGCCCGTCCCCGGTATCCTGAAAACGGGTTAGAGATCCAGAGTTGTATGTGCGAATCGGTGCCTCGTGGAATGATCCCCAGGCCCGATATGATTAGTAAGGCTCTCCACATGGCTATAGAGTAAGGGCAGGACCACATGAGGTGCTGTATTGTTTCAAGCTCGGTTGCAGCACATAATACACAACATTATCAGTTATTTTATCAGAATTATGTATGAACCAAATTTGCTGACTTGGTGCCATACCAATTATGTAATAATGTGGGGTGAACTATATAATTTTTTTAAGAAAAATTAAAAATTTATTAAATTTTAATATTCATGGTTAAAAAAAAATTAAATTATGAGAGTGGCTAAGCATTTGTATAGATTTGCCCCTGCGTACAATAAATTTTATTGTGATTCACTGGTATTGGCTCCTCAATAAGTGGCTAGTGCTAAAAGGTCCTGTAACTGAACTTTCCTTTGGAATGAAGTGCCTAAGGGCTTTAATAAAAAAAGAAAAAATTATTGTGATTCACTGGCAGTTCAAAAAAGAAGCCCCAAATGTGTGTATACCTGACTTCTGTCAAATTTGCAAGATTTAATTTATTAATACTAAAAGAAAGTATAGCTAAAAATGACAATTAAATTAATATGAACAAAAATACAATTGATGCTGATTCACAAATGCATTCACCATATACAATGAGAGAGGCAAAGAAGAGAGAACAAAAATTCCCATCAATTTACATTAGTTGGAAAGAAAAAAAAAATGAGAAATACATTTCATCCCATTCTATACAAAAACGACATCCGAACAGACCAAGAAAAATTATTTCAATGCGTCCAAAATCTCACTTTTATTTTTTTCTTTTCTTGGAATACTTGACAGAGACTGTCAAGAGTGTTCAAAATCTCATTCATTCTCACAAGATTTTGATCATCCGAACAAGCTCTTGTATTGAACGATTCATATCTAACTGATAAATTGATGCGAACAAACGAACGAGCAAGAACGAGCAGCTAACCGAGATAAAAAATTGTATTAAAAGGTTGTGGTCAAATCTGATGAGCAATCTCCTTTTATTAGTGGTATGACAGTATACATCTTTGGTGGCAGAGGCATCGAAATTCGCACTTGGCAGTTGCACATGTCAATGATATAACTAATTAGTTCTGACATCCATATCTTATAAGGAGCAAAACTAGGGTGTGATGTGCTCACGCCGTGAGCACACCTCCTACAACATGCATTTTCAAAGTTCAAATAGTCGATTCGAACCTTCCAACGTGTTCTTCATATTAAAATGTGCTTGGAGACCAAATTTTACATTTTTTGGAAATTTTTTACTATTTTTTCAGAATTTTTTATTAAACTAAACAATAATTTGAAATTTGAAAAACAAATGATTTTGAAAAATTCTGAAAAAATAGTAAAAAATTTCCAAAAAATGTAAAATTTGGTCTCCAAGCACATTTTAATATGAAGAACACGTTGGAAGGTTCGAATCGACTATTTGAACTTTGAAAATGCATGTTGTAGGAGGTGTGCTCACGGCGTGAGCACATCACACCCTAGTTTTGCTCATCTTATAAGATATTTTGGATCAAGAACCTAATACGAGTGCAGTACAGTACTAGAGGAGGTATTTACTAATGTCAATAATACTTTATTAATTTGTTGCTTGCTTGTCTCTAGACACATTGGAAAGTCGCAAGACAAAATTATATGATCATAACAGAAAAGTTCTAAAGATATGATAATAATTCATTATAAATTAAGTTATTAAATTTATTAATGCTTCAATGCAGGAACTTATTTTTATATGTAGGTCGGCACGCCCCTCGATCGCAGCGATTTTTTTTTTTTGAAGAAAAGTCAACTTTACTCATGAAAAAACAACAATTAACATCCGTGAAATGTTGACATCGATCTAATTTATTTTTTGGTTAATGATTTATACGAAATATGTATTAGGAACCAAGAAAGCACACAACCAGTTTCCAGCTCATTGAAACCGATATATTTAAATAATAAACAAGGATTTTTTATCCTAATTAATTATATACTGGAAGTGATTTAAACATAATAGTCAGGACTTCAAAATTAAAAAGGAAAATTAATTATCAATAAATTTCACACCTGGTATTTTTTTAGATTTGATTTAGAGAAAGCTACGTTTGCAGTCAAACATTACGAATTAATGATATTTCTACTTTTCATATCAATCTTAATATCATGTATTCAGCCAAAAAAAAATTTCTGATATTAGTTATCTGCAAATTAAAGAATGTTTTTAAACTACATATTAGAACATTTCTTAATAAAACAATTAAGATTGTTGGAGAAGAAAAATGTATCAAGTAAAGGAACTTTTTTAACAGCTATATGGTGAATATATAGCACCAAGCATCATACTGTTCTTGTCCTGAAATATAGAAGAACTATGTTTATGCTTTAATACCTGAGAAATTATTGAAGTATAATATTAGAGTTAATTTCTAATATATCCTTTTTTTTAAGTTCTTCGATTTCTTATTTATCTCTATACTTTTTAATATATCTAATATATTCCTCAATTATTTTTTCTTTTTTATTTGTTGACAAAATTAATTATTCATAACCAAATTAATGAGTCATCTAAATCTATTATTTTTCAATAATATCCTCATTTTTATTCTGTCTCCTTCAATTATTATTATTATTATTTCGCTTCATCTTTAGCACCTAGCACCTCTAGATATTTAGTTTTAACATCAAAAGAAGACATGAGGCACACCTCGAGGAATTTCTTCAGGGCAGGAGAACCCAGCCAACATAAGCCTGATGAGCCTGATCGCCCGTCAGTTGTATCTAGTCAGCGAGCTTCAAAGGATACGGTGTGCTAAGGACTGACTTGCATCTAGGTAGGCGACCATGTAAGAGGACATTGTTGACAAGTTTCTCTTTCCGATTGTTTTTATTTAAGAGTAGTTGCTTTAAATGCTACTAAGAATTTCATTGATAAAAAAAAACGTATTACAACAAGTCAAATGACCCTCTTTCTAAATTTAAACTCTATTATTCTCATAATCATCTAAGCTACACTAATTATCTAATCTTATAAAAAAAAACGTAATACAACGTGTCAAATGACCCTCCTTCCTAAATTTAAACTCTGTTATTCTCGTAAAATCATCTAAGCTACTCTCATTCCAATTGTTAGGGAGAGGTTATAACAACTGACAAGAACAACAAGCACCTCCATCTAACTTGCTTTCATGTTAAAACTAAAGAGCCAGCGGTGCTAGGTGTTACTGCCGAAATTTTTTTAGTTACCACAACATAAAATCAAAATTAAATGAATACCATCATTGCTGAGATTTTTCCAATCCTACCATCCACGCAGACCCAGTTCGCGCACCAAAATGGATTGGTGCGCGGACTGGGTTGGCGCACCAACTGGTGCTCTAACTGGGCTAGAGCACCACTGTTCCGAAATTTTTACTGCTCTTCGGTGCGTTTCACCCCGTTTGACCACTAATTTTGCACCAATTTTGGTGCGCTAACCCAGTTAGAGCACCAATTGGTGCGCCAACCCATTTCCGCGCACCAACCCAATTTGGTGAGCGAACTGGATCCGCGTGGGTGGTAGGATTGAAAATAGCTTGGGCCGGGTAGTAATCATTTAATTTCTATTTTTTACTGTGGTAACTAAAAAAATTTCGGGTGTTACTGATGGAGCGAGAAAAAAATGAAAGAGAGATAATAAAATAAGGGTACTATTGAAAATAATTCATTTAAATGACTCATTAACTATAAAAAAAAATTGTAGGCAAATAAGAAAGAAAATAAAAGGTTAAAGATATATTAGATATAATAAAAAGTAAAAGGATAAATAAGAATTGAAGAGGTAAAGAACTCGGTGCGCAAGAAATTAACTCAATTAATTGTGATAATGTTTTATTCATTATTATTGTCACCAAAGACTTAGCTACTATACTGATATTTTATCTCTCAATTATTAGGCTATGTACTGGTAAATGTTTTATTCATTATTATTGCCACCAAAGACGTAGCTATTATACTGATATTTTTCTCTCTCAATTATTAGGGTAAATAAAAATGAAGTTTCTCTTACGTGGATCTCGCAGTCACTCAATCATGAATTGGCTTTCATTAGATGTCACTTAAATTTCCGTTCAATTATCATATTGTCTCTTATAGAAAATATTCAATGATAAAATTCTTATTGGAGCTCTAATTTTGGAGTATATGTCTACTTGCTTGTACCCAACCGCATTTGTCCGATTTTAAATAACGAAGATTTAACTTATCCAAATGGGGTCATTTTCTCTACTTTAATTTAAATTGCAAGCTAAAGACAAATAAAATTTTCAAAAATTAGCCTTTGAATTTGTACTTGGTCATAAAGTTTACCAGTGAAGTAGAATCCTGTATTTTTTATATTATTTGGCATTGATTTGTGAAAAAAAAAAAAGCCATATAAAGAAACAAAATATATTTTCTCATGAATTATCATTACAAATAATTAACTTAATATTATAGTTGAATATATAGAATAATTTGAACGATTAGTTTATAACTTGTGCAATTTCTATTTAAAACGAAAATATCAATTGACTTTAAACGAAAATATCAATTGACTTTGGATGAACATTGAAGTTCAGCAAGTAAATAGAATAAATTAAAACTGAGTGATTAAAAATGCATAGAGGAAAGAAAAGTTGAAAATGACCTTCCCTGATGCAAAATGAATTTTAACTTATCATATGTAATAAATTGGGTAGTAAGTTTTTGAAATTTAGAAGGATAAATATGAAGTACATAAATTTAAGGTTCTTGAAGGGTATACATGAAATTTCCCCTTATATTAATAGCTTCTGTCGGTGGTCAGATTTATTCAACACAATACAAGTGGAATGAAGGAACAATACCTCGGATCAAGCTACAAGAACTAGCATCAATATAAGATTACTATATATTTTACATAATGCGATCAAAAATAACCACGCACACCCGAAAATCTGAATAAGAACGAAATAATGCAGACTAGCTATACAATTCATCTATTTTGATTAAAAAAAATGATCCTACCCAGAGATTTAACATGCTAAGAGTCGATGAAATGCAAGTACCAGGCCTTTTGTAAGTGCATCAGTCTGACGAAACTGGAAATTGAGTTCCGTCCCTGAGATGGCCCATGGATGTTGGGCAAAACCATTTTAATATATTTGGGCCAAGGACCTGTTTGTCAATAAAAAGACATAATTTTGCATAAATAAATCATCCGTTAGTTTTACAGATCTAATTTTTACGTTTTTGATGGCTGACATTCGATAGAGAGTAATGTTATCAGGGTTGTCTTAATTTATTTTTCTAAAAAGAAATACATTCTTTTGAGAGTCGACATTTGAGCCTTTGTGACTAGCTCAGGACACCATACCACACAAAAGAGTGGTACCATAATAAACTGTTTAAATCATTAGACTAAAATTTTCAGGTAGAATTTGTACCTGACTTATGTTATTACATATGCCGATATCAAATCGATGCCTATACTTCTGGCCACTTTTTTCTGCAAGCCACTTATCTCTTAAAAACGCACGAAACTGACAAAGGTAAGGATACCGCAACAACAAATTATGAGTACCAGAAAAATGTTAGATGATCAACAAAGCAGAGAGAGGGTAAGAGAGAGATGAACCTCAATTGTAGTCATGTTCTTAGTCAATAGATAGATATGCCAACCTAACAGAGTGCTCATGGTCAAACTCAAGAAAAATAGGAAGCAACCTGATAGAACCTGCCCAATATATATGTGTTAGTAAATTCATTCTTTTGTGAATATTAAGTACTATCTAGTATTAAAAAGTACCAACCCATATAACGACCTCATACCACTTCATGATAGTTTAATTCAAATTTATGAGCCAGTAATTACAGACAAAAAAAAAGAGTATGCTTACATAGAAGAGTGCAGTAGAGCGCACACTAAAATCATGATTTGTCTGAAACAGGTCACAGAAATATATCACCTGATCACAGAGAAGGATAAATTTTAAAATAGGCAATCCATGAGCGAGAGAAAATAAAACAAAAAAATCACTTGTAAGCTTACTGTTGAGTATAAGGATCCAATAGCTGCATGCAAAATGAAGATCAAAAAAGGTTTGTAATTTGAGTATCCCACACAGTTGTTCATCCACAAACAATGATGATCCTGGAAAAAAGTATAATGTTTAATATTTTATACAAGTGTTAAATAAAGGGATAGAAGGGATGTGATATACAGGTACTGGATACGGCAATCTTGGTATATATGTATTTTCCATTTACAATTGGTGGCCAGTACAATACCTACCAGCTAGGGGTGTTCATTGGGTCCGGTTTATTTGGTCTTCAACCGGACCAAAAAGGTTTAGATTAAATGGTTTGGTTTTTCGGTTTAAATGGATCGGTTCGGTTGAATTTTTTAATTACTTGGGTTTTCTATATTTGGTTCAGTTTAGATTTTTCAAAACCGAAAAGACCGAACCGACTGAACTCTATATGGTTCAAATCCATGCTTTATATATAATGTATGTAATATCAACAACTTATATTTTGGTTTGGATATTTTAGAACATGTACATATTTTGTATGGAATTGAACAATGTATGTAATGTCAATACTCAACAACTTGTATATATAGTTCATATTTATTTCTATGATTATTAAATATATTTATGTATGTATTGAGTTTTGACCTTTTAAACTTTAATCTATCTTATTTCGGTTCAAGCAAACAAACCGAAATTTACTTTGGTTATTTTGGTTTGGTTTTCTTCGGTTGACAAGTTTAATTTGGTTGGTACGGTTATATTTTTTAAATCCGAATAAAATTTTGGTTTGACTATTATAATTCGGTTTTAACCGACCCGACCCAATGAACACCCCTACTACCAGCTGTGCCCTATATGCCAATTGATAGAAGGCCATGTACACTAAACTAATTCTCTCTTATCAGGCAGGCACTACAAGGACCAATTTCTACACCAAACTAATTCTCTCTATTATCATTTTCTTCAAAAAATCATCCTACCATTTTTAAAACGCATCTCTTACAAACCCTGCAATGGTGGGAGCGAGGAGGCTTATATGCATCACACTTCTCACAGGATCTCGACTTCGTGCCCTGTCAAGTATATACCAGTGAGATCAATTTAATTTACATGTACTCTATTCACAGTGAAAGGCTGATTTGCATAATAACTACAAATATTAGTGCAAATTTGGTACTTGCATGATCTTGACATCAGTTCTTAAATTGAGTAGAACTAGGGTGTTCTTAAGCTCACCAAGCCCCTTAGTGAGTTTAGTTCCAAAACCTAGAATGATGCGTTTACATGTAAAATTCATAAATTTTCGAAATAATTTAGTATATAGTCAAGTGGTCAAGAAAAAGAAGGTTTATAAGTTCATTTTAATACATTCATTTTTCATCATCTTTTGACCACTAGAGTTAATACTAAATTAACTCGAAAATTTATAAATTTTGCATGTCAACACATCACTCGTGAAGTAGCTCAGTTTCAACAGTTTGGATTCATCATTTGAAGTCAAACCGGTAGATTTTGGAGGCTCACCAAGAGGCTTGAGCTTAAGAACACCCTAGTTCTACTCCTCTTAAATTATATAAATTGGAATTTGTCATTTTTCAGCAAATCAAGCCCCAAAGGTCTCTGGTATGATTTGGGTTAAAAACATGTAATATACAACTTTCCGGTTTCAGCTTTCTCAAGGATTCCCTTATAATTTTAGGTACAGAAGTACAGTTTGGAATGGAAACCATTTTTAATTTCCTTTTGTTTCATTGTTATTTTTGTTCAATTGAACTGCAAAGGTTACTAGGTTAATTTTGGCTAAGTTAAGTATTTATCAATGCATAATTGCATAACAGAGGGTCAATGAACAATAGTCCAATCGAGGCTTGGTTGGGATGAGTTGGGCAAAATTTTAAAAATTGTTACTACTCTGATGAGACTGTACTGGTAACTAACACCTGAAATTCACATACTTGTCGAAAAGTTTGCATATAATCAGGGTTTTAATTGCTTGAATCTCAATATTTTGCTTAAAATTCATGCATTTTATAAACAAGCTATTGTTGAAATGCCAGGTCATGTAACATTGCTCCTTCAAACTTGACCAACTTTTTTTTTTTTTAAAAAGGAAGGCTGGGATAGCCATTTTCATTGCTGAAAATTTTAATTGCAAACTTTGGCCTGAACCTCAAAATCCTGAATCATGGCACAACTGCCTAATTTCTAAGAAAACTTTCTATATTCCTTTGCTACCTAAATAAAAGCAACTTTCTTTTAACTAAAACACTCAGTACTGGTACCACTATGTTGTACCAGTATAGTGACCTATGCAACTCTTATTACATTCAAACTTCTGCAACCATGCACAAAGTTTCAAAATTGACCAAATTTTGAACACAGACGGGACTACCAGACAAACTCTGAAAGCATGGTCCTGTATGGTGGCATAAAAAGTAGTATAAATCTAGAATCCTATTACCTCCTTTTGCGGATTCTCTGCATCAGGTCCATAGTTGACGGGCACAGAACCCGGATCCGATACTGCGGCCACAAAGAAGGAGATAGAGCACATAAAGGTAGTCCATGTAAATAGGCCGGCATGCAGGAGGCCTTGATCGGACTGGACACCTCCGGCGATCCAGTGGTCTAGGAACACAAACACGGTCGCGTAGTAATCGAATCCCATCGCTACGACCACCGCCAGTACCGGGAGGAACTGGAGGAATCCATTGCCTCCGCTTGCTTTCCTTTTCTTCCTACCCATTCTCTCTCTCGCTCCCCTTCCTTTCGGACGGGAGAGCTCAGAACTGGGAAATCTGCGCGCAGGCGAGAAGGTTAGCCGAGTAGGCAAGAAATCGCATTAGATCTCACCGACAGGTAGGACCCACCTGGTATTTCTATGTTGCGACCTTACAGGCGACAGTGGTGTTGCAACTACCCTAGTCCTGCACTCCTGCTACGCAAACCTACAAAATTTTGAGGTAAATTAATGGCGGTGATTAATAAAAAATAATAAATTTGGGCTCATTATATACATCTCATTGTATAATATGAGAACGGTTCAAATACTTCTATTTTTCATGCCTCCACCATGCCTTTATTTTAAAACTTTAATAACTCAAATTTAAAACTAAATAAAACCGTTAGATATGATCTACATCATTTTATCTATACACGTATAAAAATTATGACATTTCAATTTTGTTTTGGTTGTCATGAAGAACTTGTAAAAAACGTACTAATGTGGATAATTTCTTGACGTTGATTTTTCAACTTATTAATTCACATAAAAACAAAATCGAATGTGATAATTTTTTATGAGCACATAGATAAAATGATGTAGATCATATCCAATGGTTTTATTTTGACTTTTAAGTTTTAAATTTTGAGTTATTAAAGTTTTTAAAAGTGGAGGCATTGTGGAGGCACAAAAAATGGAGGCATTTGAACCCTCCTCATATAATTGATGTCTCACTATTTTGTCCATATTTGGACCGTACTTTGTATGAAAACATGTGCCTAAAACTCTAAAGTCGTGTCTATTTCATTGAATATCTGTAGGATGTGGTACTGCTGCGCTTTTATTTCTTATTTTGCAGGAAACAAGCAAAACAGAGGAAGAATCTGGATTCTGAAGGTTTATACATAGACCGTGCACCATATGCATGCGGTCCGTACACCCTTTGCCCGACCACAAACTGACCACAGATGACCAGGACACAGACCTGTATATGATGCTGAAATTTCTGCACCTGAACTTAAAACAGTCATAGATTTTGACTCGTAACTCCGTTTTGAGTGTATGACCACTTTTCGGAAAACTTGCGAGAAGATCTACAATCTGAGCCCAGAGACAGGCACACGGTCTGTGTACTATTTCACACGGACCGTGTAAAGCATTTCCGGAAACATAATTGATTTTTGGAAATAGAGGCCAATTGGGGGAAGGTCGCGAATTGGCATTAAAGGGGGCTTCTTTGCCCAACAGAGGGCTCATTCTGGATCTGAGAAGGGAGACCTTGGGTTGGTGCTTGACGGCTTGGCTTGGAGAAGAAGAAGAGAAGCGGAAATAGAGAGATTTGCGACGGATCTCTTACTACTTCGAATCCTGCCATGAGCACTATCTTTATCACCTCTTTTATTTGTTTTAGAACTATGATTGAGTAGATTTCTTAGTTTCTAGGGTTGTGATGTAGTCGAATGTTTTGTTTTGCATGCTAGTTACTTGAATCTTGTGTTGAAATTTGTGTTTGCTTGGTTGTGTTTGATTTCAATTGCTTAGATTAAATTGATTGATTCTTATTGGTTTACCACTAGGTGAATGGCCACATCTAGAAGGTACTTTGGCCCTTAAAATCTCTCAACCAAACTAAGTACATGAGGTAGGATTAGTAATCCGAAAGGTGAAACCAAGTAGTAGCCGACAGGTGAACATTTTCTCATATCGACGGATAGAGGTTACCTTTAGTATACCAAATAAGCAACTAGGTAATTCGGACCAATATACAACAGTTGAGGTCTAGAACCCGACGAGGGCAGATATTGCAATTCCGTACCAAGTTAATGAACCAACAAACGACAGTTAAGGTTTAGAAACATTAGGTCTGGTCAGTAGAACCCTACACAAAGGAATAACACACAGAAACAGTAGCTGCTGCATTCACTCGGGGACCACACGGACCGTGTATGACAGTACCCGGCCCGTGTACACTGGACACGGCCCGTGTAGGACACTACACAGACCGGGTACCTTGAGACAGAACTGAGATGAAGTCATAACCCTGGAAACGCCTTTTTATTCATTTTAAAACACATTTACTGTTTTCAATCTTGCTATTGATTTGTTTAGGATATTAAACAACCAACAACCAACCTTTGCAGAACTTCTAGAGTTTTTACAAGTTAAGTACAGTCCGGAAATTGACAAATCGTCCTGTGGATCGATACCTGATTATACTACTCGATAGGATTGTACACTTGCAATCTGAATCGAAAGGTATACCAAGGTTTAAAGATATAGCTTGTTATACTAAAACTTTGTGCATACGCTTCCGTGTGAACAATAATATACACTCCAAAAAAATAAAATGACTCGATTATTTCATTCTTCATTCTCATATCTTTTAGTTTTATTTTCAAAGCTCAAATGGTTTGATCTAAAACGATCAACATAATCTCGGTATTAAAATGTGCTTGGAAATTAAATTTTATATTTTTTTTAAACCTTTTTTAAAATCACATTGAAAAGTTTAGATCGATTATTTAAATTTTATAAACAAATTATTAATCCATAGCAGGAACAAATATGTATTATGCATAGAACATAGCCTCACTCCTATATGAAATACAATTAAAGCTTCTGCTTCATATTTTGTTGGTTATTTCTCCAAATCCACGTAGGTGTTTTAATTAAGTCCAGATAGGCAAACACTGTCAAAACTTCACCATACCTGATACCTACCTGTAAAAAGTGTGCTGCCTTCTGGTGTCAATGCCTACAAAATTACGAGGTCAATTTGGGTCCGATGCCCATCTAACTCAAAGTGAGTTTGATGGACTCGATGACCATTTGATCTGCTTTAAGATTCGCATCCGCAACTTTCATGTATGCTTTAAATTTGTGCACACGAATCTTGAAGTGGATCGGACGGTCCCGAAATTCATCGGACCCAAATTTGAGTCCGGTGGACATCAGACTCAAGCAGCTCTCCAAAATTATAGATTCAATAGGAAAAAATTAAGCCGCCGACCCGCCGTACAGCAATTTAGACCGCCAGTTACAAATCGACGCACATTTTCACCAATATCAGTTTGTTTGTTTATTTGCTTATTGTATTTTCTAAATTTTCTTAAAAAATTTCAGTTTGTTTAGCAATAAGTTTTCCATTTTGTTTATATTTTTCAAATTTTTGGCTCCTCTAAAACTTTTTGCGTATTATTTTTATTTTTAAATCATATGAATTTAGGCATTTTGTGTCAGTGCTAACTTTTTGTTCTTCGTGTTATTTATATCTTTTATGCATGATATAAAATATAAAAGTTTTTCTTAATTAAAAATATTTCGTGTTTTTAACTGTTTTTATTATATGTTTATTAGAGTAACTTTTAGTTAAGGTTCTTACACATTTCTTTCTAAATTATTTTCAGATCTTGTTATTTTAATGTAATATTTTAGATTATACATATTATTGATACATTTATTGTTTGTATTTAATGTCAAAGGTACGTTATTTTACGGAAAAGTCTTATTTTTATAATAAAAATAAGTGCCGCTATGGTACTATGCATAGCTTATATTATTCCGTACTATGAATTAATATTTTCATTTTCAAAGTTTAAACAATCAATTTGAACCGTTCAACAATGATCTCTGTATAAAATTGTACTTACGGACTAAATTTTATATTTTTATTATCTTCCTATTTTTTATATAGATAGAAAATCACTAGTTTTGAATGGTCAAGAATCTTTAAATCAAGTGATTTCTACCAATTTTAAAAGAGCAAAACTAGGGTGTGATGTGCTCACTAAGAAGGTTTGGTGAGCACACCTCCAAAAGACTATCGGATTGACTTTAAACTACAATCCAAACCATTGAAATTCATGTACTTCGTGAGTGATGCATGTACATGCAAAAAATTTAAAGTTTCGAATTCATTTAGTACATGGTCAAGCGGTCAAAACAATGAACATTTTGTAAGTTATTTTTTAAATTGTTTTATGTATTCATTTTTCGTCATTGTTTTGACCGCTTGACCATGTACTAAATGAATTCGAAACTCTAAATTTTTTGCATATACATGCATCACTCATGAAGTATATGAATTTCAACTGTTTGGATTCGTAGTTTAAAGTCAATCCGATAGTCTTTTGGAGGTGTCTCACCTATCCCTCTTGGTGACCACATCACACCCTAGTTTTGCTCTGCTAAAAATATATTAAAACGAATTTAAAAAATATAAAATTTGATATACAAATAAATTTTCATATGAAAATCATGTTTAAAAGTTTAATCTATGATAGGATCAATATACACCCGACATTTTTATTAATATCCAAAGTTAATTACAAATTAATAAATATACCCAGAATCTCTGGATATTTTGAAAAATGTCGGCTTCCTCCTATCTAGAAACCGGCAAGAATCTAGCCGGTTTCCTCCTATCTAGAAACCGGCAAGAATCTAGCCGGTTTCTTCCCTTTTTTTTTTTTTTTTAAGAGACACTATGAATAGTAAGATAATGAAATCTAACACTGAAAATTCGAATTTTTTGTTTAAATTATTTGTTAGATTACTTCTTTTGATGTATAATTAGCATATTTATACTAAAATATGCTAAATTACTTGAAATTATGTTAAATTATGTTGAATTACACTAAATTACGTTAAATTACTCTAAATTACAATAACTTCGCTAATTATGCTGAAATACGGTAAATTACGCTAAACTGTGCGAATTACGCTGAAGTAGACCGATTTGTGCCATCTTTCATGAATCATAAAAATTAGTAAAAAAATTCTGAAAATAGTAAAAATTGATATTCTAAAAGTTCATTATGTAACTAATTTACTGAGTTACTTAGATTGAATAATAGAAATGAAAATCTTAATCTGGTTGGCACTAACGCATGCGTATTTTTGCAAGCTTTCCGAAAAGTGGTCGTTTGCTGAAATCGGACACTCGAGCGCCGTTTTATGGCTGTTTGAAGTTTCGTCATCGTTTTTCGCCTTTTCAGTGAAGATATCAGCCCTATTCATATGTAATTTAGCGTAATTTACCGTATTTTAGCGTAATTTAACGTAATTTAGTGTTATTCAACATAATTTAACATAATTTCAAGTAATTTAGCATATTTTAGTATAAATATGCTAATTATACATCAAAATAAGTAATCTAACAAAAAATCCAGCTAACGTGGGTATATTTATTAATAAAGATATCGGAAATTAGGGTTTAGAAATTAGAGTTTAGGGTTTAAGGTTTCTTTTAAATATCACTAATTTTTATAAATATGTTATGTAAAAATTGTAAATCATTTAATGTATGGTTATTTTTATTAATACATCAAAAGATTCAATTAATTTCTATTAATTTAACATAATTTAGCATAATTTAATGTAATATAGTGTAATTCAACATAATTTCAAGTAATTTAGCGTATTTTAGTATAAATATGTTAATTATACATCAAAAGAAGTAATCTAACAAATAATTTAAACAAAAAATTCTGAATTTTCAGTGTTATATTTCATTATCTTGCTCTTCATAGTGTCTCTTAAAAAAAAAAAGGAAGAAACCGGTCAGATTTTGATCGATTTTTGAAGAGGAGGAAACCAGCCAGAATTAGGGGTGTTCATTGGGTCCGGCTTTGTCGGTTTTGAACCGAACCGAATTAGTTTGGACTAAACGGTTTGGTTTTTTCGATTTAATGGTTCGGTTCGGTTTGCTTTTTAAAACCGAATTATAATTTCGGTTCAGTTCGGTTTGAAAATTTTGAAAATCGAAATAACCGAACTGACCGAAATTTGATATATTATGAATTTGGTCTGGATCGCCCCGGTTTATTTCTTAATCAATTGCTTTAAATACTTCAGTTTATTTCTTAATATCCCGGTTTATTTCTTAATATCCCGATTTATTTCTTAATACCTCGGTTTATTTCTTAATATACTTCAGTTTATTATAAATCAATTGCTTTAAATAAAAAAATTAATATACTTCGATTTGAACCGAACAAACCGAACAAACCAAAATAAAATTTTGGTTCGGTTCGGTTTTTTTTTTTTTGAAACCGAATTAACTTTGGTTTGCCTGGTTCGGTTCGGTTTCAACCGAACTAAACCGATGAACACCCCTAGCCAGAATCTGACCGATTTGGATATTTTTCAAAATATTCAAAAATTCTGAGTATATTTATTCATTTGTAATTAACTTTGGATATTAATAAAAATGTCGGATTATACACTATGCATGCTGTCATTGCGCCACTCAATAAAAATACCAACTAAATCCAGCATGCATAGTGACATTTGTTACCAACTAAATCCAGCCGAAGCAGGAGTTGGGTTCATATACGAAACAAATTCGTTACTTTGACTGGCAATATATACAGAAAATTTACCCAGAGAAAAGGGAAGCACAAATAAGCACGACAGCACGCCAAACCAGGCCATTAACACTTCGCAATGTCCGACTCTCTAGTGGCCGTTAAAACTCCCCGGCTTCTCCATTTCCGACCGTACTTCTCCATCTCCAGTTCTCCTCCCTACTCTCCCTCTCATCTCCTCAAATCCAGCACTTCCTCCTTGCGATTCTATAATGTCTCGATCCGCTCGTCCGGAGCTTCGAGAAAGCAGCCCTCCGTTTCCGCGATAGCGCAGGGCGAACTGGAGGAGCCCAGTTCGATTCAGCTCGTGCAGATCACGTGCGAACAGCAGTTCGATGAGGTCCTTGCTGAGGCAGAGAAGCTCAAGGAATCTGTTATCATACTATGGTTTGGTCCCTCTTCCCTCTCTCTTTAATTTTATGATTAAGTTTTATTGCAATATATATATGCTTGGATCGAGGATATTTGGTTCATTAGTCTTTAGTCTCTACACAAATACCAGTCAAGCCGTAATTCGCTAATTTGCCATAGTGTCGGCCGGTTTTGTACCACGCGGTAATCTTTATGAACACAAAACAAGTCTAAAGGTTCAAATTCCTTCTTTTATATTTTTTATTAATTATTGGATGATACTGAGTCTTGATTAGATTCTGAGCTTGTTTTGCTTGATGTTCAGTTGTAGAAACTATTAAATGATGTGTGTTGGTAGTTCTAATTGTTTTGATGTAATTCAGTAGTTGTTTTTATGTTATCCAGTAGACATTGTAACTGTGGTACCATTTTGAATTTTTTACGCCAGCACAGTACTTTTGATTTCAAAATCGGCGGGTGTTAGTGTTACTCACTTTAATAATAAATAAAAAAATAGTACTATCATTTTTTTTTCTGTATAGGATGGCGTATTGGTGCAGAAAGTGTATATACTTGAAACCAAAGTTGGAGAAATTGGCAGCTGAGTACTATCCAAGGTAAGAGAATTGACTTAGTATTCTTTCATTTTCACCGTTATTCTGGTCTGATATACACACTGTCAGAGCCTTGCTTGATTAAGCAGCTCACTTATCTGAGAAATTTGTTGAACTATTCTTGGTTAACATCCAGTTAGAACAGGGGCGTACCTAGGAATTCGGTCAGGGGTAGGCAAAAAATAAGTTGGGCTGGGAAAAAATATCAGATCCAACAAGGGGTAGGAGAACTTGTTCACCTAGGTAGATAGCCAAAAAAATACATGGGCTAAATTTTTATTCGAAATCCAGGGGTAGGCAACCAGGCCTATTTGGGTCCGACCCTGAGTTAGAACTAATCCAGGTGTAATTGAAAATTTGATATGCAGAGTTCGGTTCTACTGTATTGATGTCAACTCAGTTCCACAGAGCCTTGTGAACCGTGCCGGAGTAAAAGTAAGTCAAAGCATTTGCTCAGTATATTTCAATATGGTTAACAGCAATTAATGGTCGAGCATAGTTGTCTTTGATTATAAATATCAGTACAGGTGTTTTGTCTGATCAGTCTATATTGTACAAATATTATATGTCAACTCAAATCTCAATTAGAAGGCTCCAATTTCAGTAGCTAGATTTGAGCATAGTTGTCTTCAATTATAATACCATTTTAAAACTTTCTCCTTGCCACTTTTATTTGTTTATCTATTTAATTATTCATTTTATTTTGCCAATGTCCACCAATCTTTATTTCCTGGCTGCAAGGACAATTTTATCCCTTTTTTTTTCTGCTAAGCTTTAGTGGGTCATAAGAAAAGGTTTGAAGAGCAACCTGCTACTATTAAAGCTTAAAATAATTTTCTTTGCTTCTACGGTTCATTATAATAAACATTTGTTATTTTTGCTACGATTTTTTTAAGCAATATAAGAGTGCTGACTTTTTCTCCATTTTTCATTTTATATTTTATGGATTCGGTGCACAACATGACCAGAAGATGCCCACAATACAGGTAAGCTTCTTCATTTTGTACTGATACTGTAACATATATTAGGTTCTTGTCTAAATCAAAACAAAGGGTTGCCCAGTACTTTCCCAGTACTACAAGTTGGAAGATAATCATCATAGAGTGTGTACATTTAAAACTCCAATTCTGAACCTGCTTTTGTTTTAACTTGGGCTTCTCTGTATAATGTAAAATGTTCCAAACTAAATATCGGCAAAAGCAAAACTTTCTAGATTTCCTGACATTCAGCCTTTTTTATCCATATGCTGCAAACACAAAGAGCATTGCTGTTATCTACAAATATGGTAAAACATTAGGTGCATTTTGTAAATAAAAGATTTATGTCATTGCTTTTCTTGGCTTTCTGATAAATTGATTTGTACTTTTTAGCTATGGCACGAGAATAAGATGCAAGGGGAGGTGATTGGTGGTCATACTGCATGGTTGGTCATCGAGGATATTAGAAGGATGATCGATAATGAAGAGATCTAAATAAACATTGATTTTATCATAGGAACAGGTATATAACAAAAGGAAGATACCGCCCTCATTCTTTTTTTTTAATGAGATCGAGAATTGACCTGTTAAGGAGAGAGCAGCAGAGGGGTAATTTTGACATTTCTTGAAGAACAATATAAGACTTGGAAGATATTTTCCATGTATGTAGCCTTGTAGAGGTAATTGAGATGCTTTCTATGTGCACAATCATGTTTCATAATTTGAGGAGACAGAAAAATTAGAGATTTTGTAGGGGGTACAAATGAATTATCCCTTGAATTTTGACCAATAGCTCTACCACTAACATGTCTTCTTGGTATTTGCTGGTTTTCCCTTTGATTTTGTATTTCAATTTTGCATCTTATTTGGTAGAGTTGCTCAAGTTACTTATGAAACCTTGCCTGGTTACTTGGTTCTTGATTCCCTATAATTATGAGTTGATTCATTTATCTTCACTCAAGTATGAATTTTGCCTTAATTTCATTTTTCGGTGTGACATGTTGATCTCTAATCTATTGCAGTTTATATGTTTAACTGTGTAATTAGTCACAGGCATGGTGATTGCAATTGCAATAGGAGAATTACTCTTTTGACAGTACTCAGTAGAGATGTTAAGACATGTTACTAACTGACTGTGATGGGTCTCTCACTAGTCACTACTTGGTCAATAGAGAACTATGCACAGCTCCTTATTGACATAAAACATGTATTTATTTCTCTACAAGTATCAATATTAGAAAAGCATAGCATTTTACAAAACTAAAAGTGCTTGCTTTCAAAAGGGTTTGGGCTAAAAAAATTCAGCTCATACATATATGGGTTCCCATTCCAACGATCTTAGTGTTCGGAAATTGTAAATAATTATCATTTGCCCTCTAATTCAATGCAAATTTAAAAAGTACCTACCTATATAAATCATGTGATGTTTGCAAATTCAGGTTTGAAATCGCCGAGCCAAGATGCCATATCAAGAGTCAATTTCAGAATTTTGCTAATTTAACCGTGAGTTATCTGCTCAATAGAAGGACACCTAAAATCATTGAAGTGGACGAATTTATGTAGATTTAAGATTTACAATTTTTATTAATTTACTAGTTTATTTGTTTTAATTAAAATAGCTAGCTATTAGAAAAACTGGAGAGAACCACTGGCCTGGCGTCAACAATTGGTCGTTGGCAGATGACAAGAAAATTAGCAAAAAAAAAAAATGCACTTGACAATCTATATAAAGTAAAGACATATTTGATGCTATAGGATAATATTAAATATTTTCAAGAACTAGATAATTCAAACTTAATTTAATTTATGGATTTAGCATTATATCGTGAATATTAAGAACATTGGTTAGCTAATTGTAGATATGTTATCTTATGAATATATTGGTGGAGTTATTTTATTTTTTATGATATGTCTAGATGATTTTTATTCCGTCTGAATAGCTGTATAAAACTTGATATACCTTAGTGATTCCTTGAACATTTTGATCCGCTCATTAATTTGATAAGCAGGTTAATTTACTAATTTAGAAAATTATTTTTTCATGAAATTGTTTATCTCAAATATCTTTACAAGCTGTGTTGTTTTCAGTTCAATAAACCAAAAATACAACAATCTCACATTTGTTTGGCTGTGGCAAGTGAAAAAAACAAAAAGAAAAGTATATCATGTAATCATGGGGTATTTTTCCATTAAAAGAATATAAATAATGAAGATGATATTATGATATCAACTGACCATCATAATCTCCGTCACAAAAATAACAGTATCATGCATCAGCAACAACAAATCTTGATTGCCCTTTTTTTTACTTTATAATTTGTTTAGAAAAATATTAGAATAATTATTTGAATGAGCGGATACTGTTATCTTAATTGGTATTCCCTAATAAAGAAAGAACGTTCAAGAATAAGAATAGCAAGAACAATAAAATCTGGCTAAGAAGAAAATCAATCAGATTTTGTCACATTGTAATATTGTATGGAGCAGGGAAGTGAATCCTGTAATACCTTGTATATTGTATATCATCAGTAGCCGTTGACATTTTATTTAGTACTTAAAATGAGAAGTTCTTATCCACGGTCGCGTGGTTCACGTCGTACACGTTGCGCTGCTAAATTAATGGGCAGGATTTTCTACACGGATTTCGAAAACAAATCCTAGTAAAGAGATCCGTCATATCTGTGATGCTTGCTTGTAACCGCATGGTGAAGGTCAGGATCTCAACCGAGTTAAAATCCAACTTAGATTCAATGACCAACGGCCCAGATTTGCTCCTGTGAGCCCCCCGCCGTGCACCTTCCGTATTTGATTCAACCATCAACACCGTCACGCAAAAGCAGCTATGGACAATCTTTGGTAAGCATCAGCGTGGCGTGCTAACGGGCTATTGGCTATATTGAATTCACATGTATAAGATGTCTTTAAATTTTGAGTTGACACCTGAAAAAATCGAACCGTACAATTTTTTTTACTCGACGAATAAAACAACAATTAATATTGTTCCTGCATTCTGTATAAAAATCGAATTAAACATGATCTGGATTTAGATAAATTATAATTTTCAGTTATTTCAGAGGATACGGATTCGAACAATTGAGAACACTATTTTAATTTCACACAGCGCACATACAGTGTAATAAAAAAAATATCATATAACTAATATGTTACATGAAATAGAAAAATAACAATATCAATATCTTTACTCCACGCATTATATCATGTCTATTTCTCCTTGCCCGTGCCGACCTATCTTCCTCCTCCTCGATCCATAAATAATACTAAATATCCTTGACAAAATATAAATGAAACAGTTCATTATTTTTAACAACCATAAAAAGCTATTTAGATTTAAAGCTGACGTTATAAACGTAACTTATATACCATACGTGTTGTCTATAAATTTGATAAATTTTAATAAGCCTTGTGATCTATCTATTGATATGAATTTTTATATATTTTGCCAGAGGATATTAAATTAAATAAAATATTGTTAAATAGCCCATCTATCTGTAAGTATTACATTTCTTGATTTTCAATGTATTGCAATGTTGACAAAAAAATTCCAATTCGTTTCTTTGCATGAGACATGTTTAAGTTTCAGTTAAACCGTAGACGTAGAAAAATTAGATCAGCCCAAAATGAAATAAGCCTGACTTCTTTCCTGTGAAGCCCAAAATGAAATCAGTGACTATCTTTTTTTTGTTTTTTTTTTCTTTCCCTCTCTTTCTTAACAATTATTTTATACTTTTATTCTATCTCGCATTTGATAATCTAATTGTAACTAGAGCTGAATTAGAATTCATAATTATGGTTGTAGAATTGCACTAGTAATTTTATTTTGTGAATTAGTTAATTTTTTTAATTATGGATGAATTTGTTTATGACCGAATCTTGATATCAAACTTTATTTGCAGTTTTGTTGGATGTATATTAACTACTTCTTTGTGTGTTTTTATTTACTAACTGATTGTTTATATTTTGTAATATCTACAAAGAATTGTTGGTACGAGTTAAAAATACCGGCACGATAACTCGTAAAAGTACTGCATCTAATTATGATGTGTTGTATTAATCAAAATTCTATATTAACATACCTACATCTAATTATGATATTCCATAGTATATATTTTCTAATTATGATGTATATTAACTATTTTATTTATTGTTTATTTGTTTTCTAATTATGTAACGTCATTATCAATAAGGTTGTTCTATTTTAAAATAAGAATTGTAATTAGGTATTGCTTGCAAAGGAGACAGACTCAATTCTATTACTTATTCTTAGAATTCAATCAAATAAAACCTAACTTCAGCTATAATTTAATTTTAGATATTAATCAAATATATATAACCTAACTTAGTTGAAAAAATTAGCTTAGATTTTCTTAATTTGAGTAGGTCTCAATCAAACAAAATCCTACATATATATTGCAATCGGGTTGCTGAAGCTTCACGGTCTTTGACGTTTGGTGAACGAGGAGCAGGTAAAATTTTATCCTCAAGAAAATCTCTTTCCAACCTTTGTCCTCTTTCTTTCTTGCGCCACCACCTTCCTTCTTTGCAATCTCCATCTTTGCCCTCAAAAACAAAACCCTAATTTCTCTAATTAAATACAAACCCAGCTCCGATTTCTCACTCTCATGTCTTATTTTCTCTAGCGGATTCTACTTTTTTCTTCAATAAAGGTTTGAGAGAATATTGCAATATTTCTTTCTATCGCTATTGCTATCTAGCGTTTATCTCTACTAACTTCTTCTTGTTTTTTTTTTCTTTCTTGGATTTTTTGTATTAGGGTTTAAGAGATGACTACTCAAACTGGACCAGGCGCGAATTTTGACGAACTCGAGAGGGACCTCGAGGCGCTGCTCCGAGAGCAGAACAACAACAAATCCTCACCGTTCGATCTCGATCTGGATGATCTGAACATATATCGAAGTGGGAGTGCGCCTCCTACCGTGGAGGGTTCCAGAGCCGCCTATGGCAATTTCATGAACCACCGCACGAATCTTGATGAAGGAGATGATGAAGAGCTCATGCGATCACACCCAGCATATCTCTCCTACTACTATTCAAACGAGAACATAAACCCTAGGTTGCCTACTCCAAATGTTTCTAAAGAGGAGTGGAGAGCTTCACATAGATTACATGCAGCTGCAGGTGGGGGACCTGTTAGTGGCATCTCTACTGGCACTGGTACTGGCACTGGCACTGGCACTGGCACACATATGTATGGTGGAATTGGAGATAGGAGAAGCAGTGTTAGTAACAGAGAGAATAGTTCACTCTTTTCTGCACAACCTGGAATTGGGTCAAACCGGGTAATGGGGGTACAGGATGTTGGGTCGGTTGGGTCAAGAAGGAAGAGCTTTGCAGATGCTGTACAGGTTCGCTGAATTTGTTTATTACTTTGATTTGATATGATTTGATTGGATTTACTTTTTTTCAGCTTAAACCGTTCTTTATGGGCATTGATAGGAGGTGGTTAGAAATCTATTCTGATAGCTTTTGGTGTTTACCAAATTTGACCAAGAAGTTACTATGACTAACTAAATATTTGGTCGTGAGTGTCTATTTAGCAGTTTAGTGATGATTTGAATTGAATATTTTTCTTAATTTAAATCACCTTTAATATTCAAAATAAACACATCTAATGCTGTATGGATAAAGTTAAGGTGGAAGAGGTATTAACTGTGTCAAGCAATGAAACTAAAACTTTGTAGTGCTCCCTCCCTTATCATGAAAATTAATGTGAGTGTAGACAATTTTATAATCTAGTTGGTGGGTAAAGGAGCATTCTTTTCTTAAGTTCTGATTTGAGAACATGATACTACCTTGTTGGGTTCTGTGAGTGTGTACTATTCTACTATCTATACTGCGTCCATCTATTCTTGTGCGTAACGTGCAAGAAAGTTACCGTATGACTAATTTGTTTTTTTATAATTTAAAGCGGAAGCTTACAATTTGTATTCATGCTACTTATACAGTGTTGTTAATTTCTTGTGCGTAACATGCAAGAAAGTGCAAGACAGTAACCGTATGACTAATTTGTTTTTTATTAATTCAAAGCGGAAGCATACAATTTGTATTCATGCCACTTATACAGTGTTGTTAATTTCGTGTCTGGCACCTCATTGGTTATCTCAGTATCCTAATTTTTGTCGTATCTGATGTTGTTTTCAATAGAAAGTCTCCTTCTATTTTTGTATGTACTCGCCTCAGACTTCCTATATAACACTTTAATCATTTTATCTAGTGCACCTGCATTATTTTTCTTTTTGGGACATTGAGAGGATTTGCTTTTATTGGTAGACTGTTTATTAGCACTTTGAGATCCAGCTGCTTTTTGTTTCTCTAACACAGTTCCGTTTTCAGGTAAACTTGACCCTACCTTCCGTAACCGGGCATCATTCCCTTTCCGGGTCTGAACAGCTGAATGATTTGCAACCCGGTCCCACTTCCCCTACCCTCGCAAGGGTCCGCAGTCTTGGTGCATCTGCCGCGCACTCTGTCACTGGTTCAGGCCTCTCCCGGAACGGCACTCCCGAACCGCAACTGATACGTAGGACCCCCAGTCCCCTCCTCCCTCCTGTAGGTGTGAGAATGAGCAACACTGAAGGTGGGTCCCATGACTTGTCAGGTGAGATTTTGTCAGCTATGGCTAACATGAAGGTTGGGTATGGAGGCAGTGACGAGGACCTATTGAGGAGTTCCCATCTGGGATCATCTGTGGATGCTTACAGGAGAATGTCTTCTCGCGGATCCGGTGTAGCGAATGGGGTAGGGGTCCACCAGTTCCCCAATGGGGATCATTCAGGTCTCGAGTTACCAGGCCTTGGCTTGACAGGAAGGAACAGTGATTATGCTGCTCAGTTGTTGACTAGTCAACTTGGCTCAGGTTATCTCTCTCTCTCACACGCACACACTTGCATATGCGACCATATCAAGGTCTTAATTCGTTCTCCTAGACAAAGCTACCCGTATCTCTCCTTAATAAATGTCCCAAATTTTAATCCATTAATCCTCGTGTATTGTGCAATTCATTCCGAGTGAAGCATACTTAGTTTAGATGGCAGGTGAACCACAAGTCAATGTTTTGTAATTGTATAATAAAAATTTCATTTATGGTTATTGGCAGTAATTTGGCACCGTTGTAGCCAATTTACTCTTTTTCGTATTGTTTATGCTAATTTCCTTGCATAGGAACTAAACACAAGATTACTCTTCATACTCTGCATTTTTTCCTCAGGTGGGGTTGAAGGAGAATACCTAAAACTCACAAGAAACCAAGCTGGATCGGGCTACAATACACCAATGGTTGATTCGGGCTACAGCCTATATCCTCCTCATACACCCACTGAGTCTGCATTGAATGCCTCTCCAAGTGCTGACCCTTACATGTCCAGAAACTACTTGGGTTCTTCCCAAGTCAACCTCCTCACCCCAGAATACCAAAAAGCATACATCAGTGCCTTAATAGCACAACAGAAGCAACAGTACAATTCGGGAACACCATATTACACCAAATCTTATAGCAGCTTGAATCGTGGTGCCTATGGAGGCATGCCATATACTACGGAAAGCCAGCTGCCGGGATCCTTTGTGAATTCTCTGACAGCTCAATCCCGTGCAAGGCAGAGTGAGAGGATGACACGTGCAGCCTCCTTGAGGTCTTTCGGTTCTGATCATAGTGGTTTTGGGGATGACAGTGGTTATGTGTTATCTCTGCTGGAGGATTTCAAGAGTAGTAAGGCCAAGTTTGAGTTGCCAGATATTGTTGGCCATGTTGTTGAGTTCAGGTAAGGTTGATATTGTTATATCCATCACGCTCATTCAAAATTATGGAAAGCAGCCTGGTTATTTAAAATGCACTTTTAATCTCCCATCAAAAAGATTGAATTGTCATATTTCAAAATATCCCCCACTTCCTAAATTTCTATTTTAACATTCTTCCATACTCTCTCTTGAATGAAAAGTGAGTGAAAAAGTGTACCAGTTTAGCTCTTATTGTATTTAATGCCAGAATATCTGAGACGAGATTTTACTTGCATCACAACTTATTTTTTCTTATGTGATGCAGCTCTGATCAGTATGGCAGTCGGTTTATACAACAGAAGCTAGAGACAGCTACAGAGGATGAGAAAAACAAGATATTCCCAGAGATTCTCCCAAATGCTCGTGCTTTGATGACTGATGTATTTGGAAATTATGTCATACAAAAGGTTAGCAATATTTTCTTTAATGAATAACCTTTGATGGGATACATTAATTGCATGGAAGCAACAACTGTTTTTCTAGAGTGAAGTCCAAAGCTTTGCCTTCAAATTTTTCGCGTTTGTACCCCCTTTCTGCCTCCAACAGGAGAGATGATTTTGACAGTTCCTCTCTCCTACGGCACAAAATCTCTTTTTTTAGAGCTAACAATTTAATTGCCTTGGATGAACGATGATATATTTCATTTTTTGATCTGGCAGTTCTTTGAGTATGGAACGCCAAAACAGAGAAAGCTACTAGCTACTCATCTCAAGGGACATGTTTTACAGCTAAGCCTACAGATGTATGGCTGTAGAGTTATTCAAAAGGTTTGCTTTTGTCTTTGATTGTTCTCCTTCAATAGCACTATTACTTGTACCACCTTCTTGTTAGTTAATATTATTATAAGCTGCAGGCACATAGATTCTCGGGAACCTACACACTTGTTGGTGATGCATTCCTAAGGGAAATATGGTGAAAATATGTTGATATTTAAATTAAGTTCGGATAGATGCCAAAATTGTTTGTTGATAGTGAAAGTAAATATGTATTTTTGTTTATCTGGTTCTAATATAAAGCGAGCTGTATTTTTTGTTTACAATAATGTTCTCTTGAAATGTCTTTAGTAGCTGGTAACAGCTGCGAAAAAGAGTGATCTAAAATGAATACCATGCTAAGTCATGAGTAATAGTAACAAAAGGCGCTATAACAATACAGGCATTAGAGGTGGTAGATATTGATCAGCAAACACAGATGGTGCAGGAGCTGGATGGGTCAATAATGCGATGTGTCAGGGACCAGAATGGGAACCATGTGATACAGAAATGCATAGAGTGCGTCCCCCAAAACCAGATTCACTTTATCATCTCCTCTTTTTTCGGCCATGTTGTTGAACTCTCTATGCACCCCTATGGTTGCCGTGTCATTCAGGTATGCCCCCTTGCACTCCTCTCACTTCAAAAAATATTTTTGACAAAGCAGTTTTGCTGTTGTATTTGGTACTTGTGATCTAATTCCTAGTTCGAGAAAATAGAAAAACTTGTCCGGTGAAATTAAAAAAAATAAAGGAATGGATTTAAGAGTTGTAGTGACAGCTCCTTGTTTTCTCTCTCATAGAAAGAGAGACAGTAAGCTTAGGTTAAATAGAAAATATTTAAGATCACAATAATGGATAATTATGTATCTTGATAATACATTTGGATATCTTGAGATTTATCCTTGAGGCTTTCCACGAGGAATTCTATCTAGTATTAAGCACTTCCTATTTTGTATTGGTTTATCTATAGCCTTATATTAGTTATTAGAAAGATTATTGTTGATAGAAATAAAATAAAATATATCCTAAAATATATACTATAGAAATATAGTAACATATTTTTTTATAAATATATAAAAATACAAATTTTCTTTCTTTAGAAAAAAAAGCACAAGAATTTTTACTGGTAGTTTGCTTGTCAGTCTGGTGTGAGTATGCACTGGTCTCTTTTAAGTACACCTGTGATATGGATGCTTGTAGTTTCAAAGCACCTTCTTTTTTGTGGTCATGCCATTGCTAGAGAAATTCAATCGGATAGCAAATCCCTCTTCAACTTTAGGAACATTCTTTATTGTCGTGCCTGCTGTTTCATAATTATGTTTCAATATGTAGTACTATTATTGGTTGTTGGTGGTCAGGTTACTCCAATACAGTTCTGTAATTTGGTTGCAGTGCTGTAAATACAGTTCCAGTGCAAGATATTTTAATCCTGCTTTAAGTTGGTTCTTTTAACAACACAATGCTTTGCAGAGGGTGTTGGAGTACTGTAATGACCCAGAAACACAGAGTATTATGATGACAGAGATACTGCCATCTGTTTGTTCATTGGCCCTGGATCAATATGGAAATTATGTCATTCAGGTATTATCTTTCTTTCCAATTTTTGCCTCTTTTATGCAAGTTGTTCCATATTACTGTAAACCCTGTATAGATGTCCAATCTTATAAATTGAGAGTACATGTGTCCCTTCTAAAAATGAGGGTGAAGAAGCTGATTTGCAACTGAAACGTCTTTGTTGTGTGTGTATATTAGCATGTGTTGCAACATGGGAAACCTGAGGAGCGTTCCACAATAATTAAGGAACTAGCGGGACAGATTGTGAAAATGAGCCAGCACAAATTCGCGTCAAATGTGGTGGAGAAGTGCTTGACTTTTGGCACAGATGATGAGCGCCAGATTCTGATTGATGAGATCTTAGGCACCACCGATGAAAATGAGCCTTTGCAGGTACTTGCGATATATTAAATTTCAGTACAATATACTCTTGATCAAAGATATTTGATCTATTGATTATAGTATTTTACCACCACATCCTTTTGGGATGATTAGAAGAAAACTGTCCTAATTATTTTTAAAATTCAAATTTTTCAGGTGATGATGAAAGACCAGTTTGGAAACTATGTGGTGCAGAAGGTGATGGAGACATGTGATGAACAAAATCGAGAGCTGATTATATCGCGCATCAAAGTGCACCTGAATGCTCTAAAGAGGTACACTTATGGAAAGCACATCGTGGCCCGTGTTGAGAAGCTTCTTGCTGCTGGAGGTAACATTATTATGAGATGCACCATTGTTTTTTTCTTTTTCTAAAGTAGGTGATAATTTCATTGAACACCTTTCTGCAGCTCCTGCAAAATGGACGCCTGCTCTTATTATGTTCATTAATTGTTCCTATGAATATATCATTTGTATTACTTTTTGGGTGAAGGGTAGAATGTTTTTGGCATATTTGGAATAAAATTGGAGATTGGTCAAAGGACATTTGATTTCTTAAGGGGGGCATGATGACTTGTGTGCTTCTATTTATTTTTTGGGGGATTGACAAAGGGGTTCTTTTCCATGATTTGTTGAATCAACTTGGATGTTCTAATCTTCAAGTGGCACATGACGTTCTGAATTTTCTTTAGTAGATTGCTCATATTTTTTTTTATTCAGAGATGATAAGAAGGAAGTTTCATGTTTTTCCATTCCTATTTTACTTTGTTGGTTTTTTTATCCTGCTGACTTTTTTTTTTTTGAATGCAGAGAGGGTCTCAGCTGCCCAGTGAGAAAGATGGTACTAGAAGTATAACAGCATTGTACAGACAGATAGTAAGAGAGGTTACAAGCTTATCCCATGCTCATTTATTTCAGTGTATAATTTGGAGATGTTGAGCTAATCTCAGGCCTTAGTGTAAATAAAGGATCTAGAGGGGTTTCTCCATAAATAAGAATCTTTTCGCCTATTTTCCTATATGTAAATGTTGTACTTCTTTCCATTTTTAATTCGGAAGGCTCGTTGTTGTCATAGGCGAATTGAGGGAAAAGCAGTAAAATTTTAGGCTAGAGGTGGTTTTAAAAGCAAAGGCATTTGTAAATTTTCAGCCTCTGTTTTGCAATGCTTTAATGGGTCAAATATAACTTGTAAAGCTAAGAATTTGTGTTTAGTGACATTTTAATGGCCGTAGCATAATTGTAATTTCTTTCTTTTAGCTTTCCTTTGTGCATGTTTTTCAGAGAATAGTAGTTGCCCAGTTTTTCTTTTCTTGTCAGTTCGAAATTTGGGTTGGAACCCCTATTCATTTTGAATTTTTTATAGAGAGAACAGTGCTTGAATTCATATTATAAATTTAGAAATCAAACGTGGGGCAAGTTCTTGAAAAGATCAAAACATGATTAACTCAACATACCAGTAAAGAGTTCAGAATAGGTATTTATTGCTGTTAGTAACTTTGATTGTGCTAATGGACCAAATATTCTTTAGCCACTTTGAAAAAAGGCAAAGATTTTTTTTTTTTTAATATTTGAGCATCTCAAATCATCTTTGGTGATAGGCATTGGTTTCTAACTCCCGACTTACCTTGTTCTAAGAATAAAATATTGCTATAACAAACTATTATTAAAACGTCGTCGCCCGCACTTTATTTTAAATTTTTCAATGAAGGGATAAAATATGCTGCTCTCATCTCCATGATAGAACACATTTTTAGGCGGAGGCATGTTGTAGGGGGAAACAGCCCAGTCAAAGTCTAGTCGAGAGAACGTGAAATGATAAAACGAATGCACGGCCGTTGAAATTGAAGCAGCGTTGGAATGCGAATTGTGCGATTGGATTTGGACCCCACGTTAGCTTAGGCTTTAAGCGGCATTGAAAAAGACTAATTAAAAAGGAAAGATAAAATAAGAACCAATCAAATGATCATGGTGGGCCCATGGTTTTCTCGATCCTCTTGGATTAAATTAGTATTTATAGTTATCAATATCGAACTTATTATTGATTAAGAGTAGGGTTAAAAGACTAAATTTTATATTTCTTTATAATTTTTGTCTTTATCTAGATAGATACTCACTATATGTTGCTAAAATGCTAAAGCAAAGCGCTTTGCTAGTTAAACCAAATTGCTCCTCATCCCATTACCAGGCCTTCGTCTATAATTTCTGAAAACAAATTTTTGTTCACCTAGACCCTCACCATGAGATCAGGGAGAGGCACATGGCTGTCTATGATTAAAAAAAATTCTAAAATATGTTCTTTTGTCATTTTCTTTTAGAAAAAAATTATAAAAATATATATGTATTTAAAATAATTATACAATATGTTCTATCTTGAAAATTTAACTCATCTGTCTCATTTCCGGGTTCCGCCTCTATATTCTGAATTAGCAAAATTGGCACAAAATGTAGAGAAGGAATCAATTGCTTCTTTTCCCCAATTAGAAGTTACTGGCTTTTCCCCAATTAGTCCTTTCTAATTATCTGTTGATTGGGAAATGGGAAGTGTTCACATTTGTTCAGTCTATAACTCTATATTACCCCTGGAAGTACCAGTATTTGAAATATAAATATTGGTAATTTTCTATTATTGAGTCATCTTTCAAAAATCCTTAAAAATAATAAATAAGAACTGTTATATAATTAGTATATATTAGTGAGTCCGGCTAACGCACTTCCTCTATTATTTCAACAATATGCTTCCGGTCTCCAAAATCTATCTAATTGGTTTCAAATGACAAATTCAAACCATTCAAACCTATCTCCTTAATGAGAGTTCCGTTTCCATATATAAAAAAAAAATTTGAATTTATTTACTATCAAGTCAAGCGGTCAAATATTTTAATTAAATAGTGCATTAAAATGTGCATAAAAACTTTCATATTTTGACTGCTTGACTTGATAGTAAATAAATTCGAAAATCAAACTTTTTAATATGGAAACAAAGTTCTCATTAAGAAGATCGTTTTGAACATTTTGGATTTACGATTTGACAGATTTTGGAGACCGAAAACATATTGTTGAAATATTAGAGGAAGCGCGTTAGCCGAACTCTATATTAGTATTCTATTTAAGATTCTGATATAAACATCCTATTGAACTACTTGAATTGACTCGTTCGAACATGAAAAATTGAAAATACTTGATTTAAATCACTTGTACATCACATGATATATTGTCATTAGTACATTAGCATAACTCCGGAAATTTATATTTAATGAAAGCAGTTCTAATATGGTGTTTTATAAAAGTTTATATATTTTCTTTATTTTCTTTCAATTTGGGATACTAAAAAGCCGAATAAAAATCGTTTGCTGAATTAGGTAATATGGATTTGTAATCAGCACCGCGTAATTAAATTCTAATGTTCGGTTGATATTCGATAAGTACTTTTAAGCAAGCATCAAAATATTCGTACGGACCCTAATCACAGCACTAACCCTCTCTCTTGTATATATTAACAAATTTTCTAGATAGTCTTATAATTTTTTTGAAATTGATCCGTCTATAAAAACTTTTTGAGTAAAGTTGGAGGTTGAATCTTCATCTCTAACACACAGATCCGTGCATTGTCATTCAATTATTTTTTTAGATAAAAATGAAAGGCAAGCATCTCACATTTAAATATATGATCCGTATTTTGAACTGCGACCGTAACATTGCCATTAACTACTAGAGTAAAGTCTGATTTGTAATATGTCTATAAGTTTGTTTTCAACCAGTATGCTTAAACATATCAAATGTACCTTCTTATGTTAAAATACTTTGTATAAAAACAAATAGGAAGCATAGGCCTGCTAGCCATTTAGCCACTTTATCCAGGTTTTTTTTTTTTTTTTTTTTCAACTTTGAGCTACTTTTTGAATTTTAACTTTTAAAATGCTACAAATAAAAAATTTGTTCCAAAGTAGTTAATAAATATATGGGAATCATGTCCTCGTGTGATAAAATATTAACTGAGGGATCTTATATGAAGACAACGAGATTTGCATCGTGTCCGCATCGTCTGCATTAACTCAAAAGAGCATTTTTTGAGTTAACGCATCTCGGCCGCTAATTTTAAACGGAATCAATCCGGCCACAGCCTATAATTCAGGGACCCTTTAATATTAATGTAGATCTAGATGATACGAATTCATTTGAAAGTCCGGGTAGATATGGTATAGTCCTATAGGGCAAATCAAATTTAAATGAGTTTTAAAGACAAACACATTGTCCAATCCACATATATGGATTAGTCAAAATTGAAATTCGTATTCAAATTCGACCACAAGATAATCCAATAACAAACGAACAGTTTATATTCTCGCATGAGTAATGATTAATGAAGGAACGGATTAAAATAAATTTCTCACATGTTGGATACTAAATAATTCTACTTGTACATATTCAAATCATAAATTAAATCCAGATATTTTTCTCTCTAAATTTAGATTCAAGTGTGTCCTTCAAATTCGTAGGTATATTTGAATTGCGACAATAAATTTAATAGTACTGTTTTTATTCATTTGAAATTTAAATGCTTCATGACATGTTAAAAATAGTGCAGAGTTAGCGTAATTTTGTTATTTAGACATCTTGACTGAATAAAATATTCAACGCTTTTGAAATTAATTAACACTCTTTTAAATTATATAATTCAAATAATATTAATATTATTTTTATAGCACTAAATTAGTATTAGTCCACCTTTTTTCGCATTCTAACAAATTTTTTTTACTGTTCACTATTGAATTGCGCAATTATATCATCTATTTCAAACTAAAAGTTTCAATTCACATTTTTCACATGCTATGTTTATTCCCAACTGTCTAATACCATCTAATCAGAATCAATTATTGTGCCAGAGATTGTAATTAAGCTAAAACATCTTACAAAACTCAATTAGAATAATTACGAGGCATAAACACAAAAGGCGAAAGATCTTAAGAAAAATATTTTACAGGAATTTGTTTGTTGATAAAGTTTTCTTAATGCATGCGATAAGAAATTTCAAGAATCTTATCTCTCAAGAATTGCACGCAAAGTAAAAGATGATAAGAGATTCAAATATACGTAACACTCTACGGATAGGAGTGCGTGTCCCCTCAGCTATTGGAGGGGTGCAATAAATGAATAGACGATTCAGATTAATTTTAACTGGATCACACTCAATTTGGTGTTTATAGAAATTATAGGAGATCTGCTTTGAGATTCACACCAAGTTAAAAGAACGGTCCAGATTTACTTATTGCACCTCAGGTACTAGGGATCCAAATTCTACGGATAGAGTACGAAAGCAATGAAAGCATAATTTTATTTTTAAAAATTATATAAAGATAATATAGATTATTAGATGAATTGCATTTATTCTTCAATTTCACAGTAGGAACCAGTGTTGTAACAAACGACCATTTAGTCTGACGAATTGGCTGATTAGTCGTTGGTGGCGATCAAACTGTTACGAACCATTCGTTGTCTGTTTATACGGCCAATTAGTTGCTCATTTTTTTTCTGCATTTATTTGTTATATGTATTATACTTTACTTTGTCTTGTATGAGCTTTCTAAATGATAATTTCATAAAATTGTATTAATTAACAATGAAACTAAAAAAAATTATTTGATAAGTTTGATAAGTTAAATTAATCATTTTTAATAGTTACAAGTATATGCACATAACTTTAATGGAAAGACAAAATTATCCGTAAAATTTTGATTAATCGTCCGGACTGATTAATCACTTAACGGTACTCCGTCGGTCCGACAAGCGCATACCGTTATTTATTTACAACACCGGTAGTTTTACCCTAAAAGAACAAGAAAAAAAATTCAGTTTTTTCTACAAAATCAACATATGAATGCAATTCATTTAATACCTTATATTATTTTTATATATTTTTATAAATAAAAAAATTCTGCAAGAAAAGAGAGATATTTTGAGGAAGAAATTAAAATGCTTTTGTTAATGAGCATCACATATATTAAGAAAGTTCATTAAATATAGCGCTAAACTTTATTTAATATTTTTAAGCTAACATTTTGGTTACTCTATCTTGATTTTTCTAAAGAGAGCATATTCAATTTTTAATATGTTTTGGTAGATAATTAAATTTTATTCGACATGCTGCTTGAATATGCTATTATTTTTCATTGTGTAGAATGCTTTTTTTTGGTCGATCCAAAAAAAAAATACGCCAGATCCATCCACTAATTTTTAGTATATGTTTGACGATGTCAATTATAAAATAATCTGAAGCATTCTTTCATTTTGGGTGATCCAGATATATCCAGTCTAGAATAATAACAAAAAAGAAGGCCTATTTTAAAATTTCTCATATTTATAGTAGACTTAAAATAACTAGATCATATCGATTGATCCCCTCCTCTCAAACGTCGAATTATATCACCTAAGGTAACATAATATTTCTGTTTGGATCCAGACCGTTCGAATCTACACGAATATTAGAGGTGCCCTATGCGTTTCACTTCGGATCGGATTGACTGAGCTCCGATCGGACGGTCAAAATCTAAACATATATATTCTGTTACTTCAGAGGATATGGATTTTCATCTACGATCAGACGGTCATATTTTACGATCTCTACTTTTCGTTATAAACCGCGCATTGGACCGGATCTGCCAGGAGCTCTGCATTTCGTTATAATATCAAGAGTCACTTAAATAGTGCGAAGGGTAGAAAGGAGAAAAAAGACAGAGAGAGAGGAGAGGTGTCGAACGAGAGAGAGAAAAACCAAAGAGACGCCATGTGTAAGCCATTGGCGACCGCGGCGTGTCCTTCGTGACCTCTCCGCCTGGCACTTCCATGGCGCCTTCCAATCCCATAAAAACCCTTACCCCCACCCGTCTCCTCCCATCCCACATTGCGTTTTCTTCCTTGTGAATTTGAGATTTGGGATCGGCAATGGCGATGGATGGGGGAGCGGGAGCGAAACTTTTGTACATTGTGGTGGATGACGTGTCCGATGAGAACGGAACCGGGTTTAGGTACACACGATCGGTGCTCCAGAGCACGCTTCAGTTCATGGGTTGCAAAGCCAGACATGCTTTCAAGGTTCAACCTTTTTTTTTGCTCTTATTTTCGTTTTGTGGGTTTTTTTGTTTCATGTATGATGTGACCTTTGTGTGTGCGGCGAAATTGGTTCGTTGATTGGTTGAGGAAGGGTCGCTTTCAGTTTGGGGAATTTTGCACTCTGAAAGGGATTTTATTATCTTCTCTTTGCTTCTTCATTCTTTTTTCTATTCTTTTTGTTTCCCAAGTTAATTTTCAACGGCAACGAAAGTACAAACTTTGTACACTATGAAATCCGAATCTCCTGGAAAGCGATGCAAGTTGCATTCGTAACTTCGAATAATTGTTTCTATGAACAACTTGTGGCATTAAAGCAAAGTAAAAGAGAGAGAGAGAGAGAGAGAGAGAAATTGAATGAATTGCATTTTCTTCCTTTTCTGAAAGATCAATGGAGAACAGAAGGGCAGCAAATAGAAAAAAAAAACTACCTTTTTCTTATTTAATTTTCATAAATATTGTAATGTTGAAAGGACATAATTCCTTTCAGAACCTTTCTACTTGATCTATTTCATGCAAAATTGCATGACTCTATGCAAATTTGGAAAACATTCATTGGCAGGCCAAAATTAGTTTTAACAGATTGCAGGTACTTTGAGATATCAAATTACCCTTTTCTTCCCATTTAAGTATTTTATTTCACACTTATTTTAATTAAAATTTCAAAAGTAACATCTAATAGTTTAAAAGTATAAATTTGATTACTTTGCTTTCGGAAACCAGTTGGTCAATTATGCACCTCTTTATGGTCCAAATATGTCTTTCATGCCCCATCCCCCCCCCCCCCCCCCCCCCCCTCTTGTTTTATTGGTTTTGTTTTATTGAATTCCAGATTAGCCGAAGGGTATTTGAAGTGATACGTGCAAAGGGTGCAGAATCTGAAGCCAATGGAAAACAAATTGCAAAAGAGAGTGCTGAATTGAGCTCTTCAGCCATACCATTTGAGTTATATAAGAGACAAACTACGGTTGTCGTTTCAAGAGATTATTTCATTAATGTGGTGTGTGATGCTCTAACATTATACAAGTATGTGGGCCCCAACCAACGAGCTGATTTGATTCTAGCTTGCAAGTATGGAAATATATACCGAGCTTTTAATTTATAGAAAACTATTTACTTGGCTCTTACTGTTGAACATATGCATAATAGCAGAGATATATATTATGAAATGCTGAAAGATTATTTATTCATACTTTTTTGCAGGATCCGGGAGAGGAAAGAGTCGGTGACTATTCTTCTATGTGGAACAAGCGGTTGCGGTAAATCCACACTGTCTGCTTTACTGGTACTACTTCCAACAATTTATAACTTGCTTCAATTTTACCAAAAAAAAAAAAACTGACTTTTCTCCTTTTATTTCACCCTAAAGGGGAGTAGATTAGGAATCACTACCGTGATATCGACGGATTCGATAAGACACATGATGCGTAGCTTTGTAGACGAGAAGAAAAACCCACTCCTATACGCTTCAACTTACCATGCAGGGGATTGTCTGGACCCGGTGGCAGTGGCACAAGCGAAAGCAAAGAGAAAGGCAAAGAAGCAGAGAGAGGAGTCGGTTTCATCTTCCGGGGAGAAACCGGAGGCTCGTTTGGTGGAGACGATTAGTACAAAACAGATGGCAGTTGAAGGTTACAAGGCACAATCTGAGATGGTAATTGACAGCCTTGATCGGCTTATCACCTCCTGGGAAGAGAGGAAAGAATCGGTTGTTGTTGAAGGGGTCCATTTAAGTCTTAATTTTGTGGTGAGTGCCAAGTAAAAAAAAATTATGTGTTTTATGCTTTTTGCAAAGAGTGAGGCTATGGTACTATGCATAGCGTGGATTGGTCCATACTATGGATCAATATCTTCATTTTTAAAGTTCAAATAGTTGATCTGAACCGTTCAACATGATCTCCATATGAAAATGTACTTGCGGACTAAATTTTATATTTTTGTAGAATTTTTTAACTAATTTTTTAGATAGGTAGAAAATCAATACTTTTGAATGGTCTAGAGTTTTTAGATTTAAGTGATTTTCTAAAATTTATGTGTTTATGCTTTTTGCAAATATGGTCTTGCACAACTTCAAAATGTACATAATAGTTGGTTTATGGTACCTAAATAGTCAAGCCAGTGTTCATTAAAGATATCAGTGATCTCAGATGATACTGGTACTGTACACCTATTTAAGTTCTTGCACTACGCTTCGGCTTCATCAATTCTATTATTTTATTTTTTCTAGATGGGTCTGATGAAGAAGCACCCATCAATTATCCCCTTCATGCTGTATATTACAAATGAAGGCAAGCACATGGAGCGCTTTGCGGTGCGTGCAAAATATATGACACTCGACCCGGCCAAAAACAAGTACATCAAATACATACGTAATATCCGGTCGATACAAGAATACTTGTGCCACCGTGCCGACAAGCACCTCGTGCCAAAGATAAATAACACCAATGTCGACCGCAGTGTGGCAGCCATCCACGCCACGGTCTTTTCCTGCCTACGTAGACGTGAGGCCGGGGAGTCTCTCTACGACCCAAATACCAACACAGTGCCCTTGTTAAACGAGGAGTATAAGAGCATTTACAAGGCTAATTCCGTAACTTCTAAAGGGTTTGTTCAGCTTATAAGGAGAAGAGGGTCGAATAGGAACCTCATGGCATTGTTGTATGACGATGGGTCGGTAGCGAAGGCATGGCCGGTTGAAGGATATGGTTTTGACATGGATGCAAACCCAATGTATGGGCCGTTACAGATCAGCACAGCAGAGCCCGTTAATCTACAATTTGGGAATTTTGGGTTGAGCGCGTGGCCAAGTGACGAGGCGGGGTCAAGTTACGCGGGAAGTCTCGATGGTTCAAGAGCTGAGGGCACAGGGACTATGTCGTCATGCTGCAGCTCGCCTAAGATGTCGGAAGGGTACTCCAAAGAGGTAGAGAAAAATTATGTTACTATTTTTTTTTTAAGGTTGAAAAATTATGTTATTATTATTTTGTGTTTGATATGATGAGCCAAACAGGAAACTTAAAAGGAATATGTCAAAGATATGATTTTCCATTTAGAGCAATATGGTGTATCTTTGCACTAGCACTCACATTTAATGCAGCATTTGGAACCTTTACCAACAAATGTACCTGGTTTGGTTCCTATGTGGCAATAATAAATAGTGTGATTCGTGCAGCTACGCATGTACTTGGTGTAACCTCCTGTTATCTTTGGAGATTCTTTTCCTATTCAATTAAAGCTCAGGTAGTGTCTTCTGATTTCTCCTTTGTAGGTAATGGATGGATTCTCAGTCTCGGAAAGCGAAGAAGAAGCTGATGTTTTTCGAGATGACACTGATGGGGACCTAAGTGACGGGTTTGGTATTGACCACGACCTAAATGAGGTACCTTTCCTTTTCCCCCTTCTCTTTTGAAAGATTAATTTACAAGTCCAAATGTATCACAGCCAATTAGATAAGTTATAAACTGCTAGAAATCAGCAAGCAATTATTGATATGTACCTGTACCTAATATTCTGATGTGATATTTACTGGTACAAGGGCAGGTGTAGGCCTATGTCTTGTTTTTCGCTGATATAAACCCCCAAATAAAGAACATAGGCAAGGAATAGAGGTCCTCTCTCGCTTCCTTGGTCTATTTAATGAATTGTTTGATAATAATATCAGTCTGACAATGCGCCGAATTTTGTTGTGCTTGTCTATAGATGGAAGGTTCAGTGGATGAACACTCCACTAAATCTGATGAGGAGTACGACGACCTGGCCTTGCTGGACGGCCATGGTTGCTATGAGGATGATGTAGAAATCCAGAATATAACACAAACTAACTCGATTCAATCCACCAAGTGTGATTTTAATAGCAAGGTGGAGAGTTTTATAGAGAAATATGAAAGGAACCTTGACCTCGCATAAGAAATATGTTTTGGTCAATTATCTCGTTCGTATTATGTAGTGTCTGATTTTCTTTTCTGTACACAATAATTTACTACTTGAAAGGGTTTCCTCATACGGAGGGTAAAAATAAATTGTGTAATTATAAATGTAGTGGGGTTTATAGAGGTGTATCTAAATATGTTTACCAGCAGATGTGTGTGTATGTTTTTTCTTTTTTTAATCTTTGATTAAAAGAGGATCGCTTGTTCTCTGGATCCAAGTGCCTTGTAACCAATAATGAGTCTGAGATAGCCCCTGAAATTTTATCATTTATTTCTGGGTTATATAATATGTATAATTTTCCTTTTAAATAAGACTGTTCCTTATATGTATTTCATGCGTTAGTGAAGCCTAGATGGAATAACGCCGTTTTTTCATATATCCTGACAAAGCTTTATAAGAAATTTCAGAATCAATGACATAGAAATTAATATTTGACTAAACCTTTTTTAATGCAAACTTGGCTTTCAAAAAAATAAAAATAAAAAATATTTGACTAAACCTGATGCGGTCCAGTCTTAGATATTCTTCCAGTCCCAACCTGAATCAAGAGTTCTTTCTCTCAGGCGGTCCCGCTCATTAAAACTACAGTGTTGGTTCCTTCTATCAGTAAGCTGCTCTCCTCTGTCTCTCTCTATCTTCGCTTTGAATTCATATCATCTAAGGTAACAAAATATTTTTGATTAGATCCAGACCATCTGATCAAAATCTTCAAGAATATTAAAAAGATTCTGTGCATTCCACTTCGGATTGAATTGATTCTGATTTTAATCGAACGGGCAGAACCTAAACAGAATTACTCTGTTACTCAGCCCACTTAACTCCTCCGTCTTCTCTTTTTTTGATTTGACCAAATTAACTCCTGTCATAGCTAACATCATTCGATAAAAGAATGGTTTTTGAAGGAATAATATGAAAACATTAAAAAATCGATAATAATGTTTTGTTTATTATATAGATCACATATAAGTAAGTAGTAACGATCCGAATAAAATCAAATCCAACCAGCGATATATTGAATACGTCACGTTACGTTACAAATAGACACGCTTTGAAATACATGAAATACATCATAATTAAAAGCTTTGCACTTTTGGGATATATGCAAAATAAACATATAAATAACTGTTCATTTTTAATTATTTTGGGCTTGTCACTTATGTACAAAACTCAAAAAACCTTTTTTCTTTTTCATAAACCCTAGGTAGGTTCATTCTCTCTACGCAGCCAGCAGCCGCCATTTTTCCTTGCCTCTTTTTTGATAATCCTGTTAATTTTGAGCTTCCATTAAAAATTTACCAAAACTTTTGAAGAAGCATTCCATTTTCATCCCCGTCATTCAAAAAGAAGACTACAATTGCACATAGAGGTTTGTCCCAATCCCTTAGATTACACTTCAGTTAATTTTTCTGTGTATTCGTCTTGGTGGTGGCGATAATTGAGAGATTCTCCATTGTAAGATTAAATTAGGAATTTTAATATAAAAGCGTCAATATCCTGTTCGATGAATTTCAACATAGGAATTTAAGCCTCTAACTTTTCGTTTTTCCTAAAGAAACTGTTCCAATTTCATACCCAACATAGGAATTTAAGCTTGCAATAGTTATGATTATTGTTCATAGTACAAATATCTGAGTTCAATAACTTGGATTAGAAAAATGAGAATTTAGATGTGCGTCCATGCGGGTGTATGTATTCCCAATCAGTTTCTTAGAGATGAACATAACTTTGTTTGTTAGGCTTGTCTTGTTCGTACTTGCACAAATGTGGATTTATTTATACACACACACACACACACACACACACACTACACTTGGAGTGCTTATATGAAAAAGGTAAATTGTGTAATTTTTGTGAGTACTTGGATGATTTTGGATTCATGACTACACATCCAAAACCCGAGTAAATGAATTTTTTTATGGTTTTTTATCAGCCCAAAACCTGTACATTTAGAATCCTAGGAATATTATGTTTGTGATGGCATGAAAGGAAATGCATGTAAAAATTTACTATACTACTGCCTTATTCTTTTGTCTAATATAACCATATAGCGCTAATAGTTTTTGCGAAACCTAGTGCCAGCTACTTTAAAAGTTAAAACTAATATGGTGCTAAGATTAATCATGCACAGGAGAAAAAATTAAAAATTTTAAACAAATATGTACGTTATGGTCCTTTGAAAAAGCACATTTTTCATGCCATTTAATTATTCTTTATATTTCCGTTTCTATCTTAACTGATTCCTAGTCATACCATGCTTGCTTTAAAGAATTTGCATTGGGAATGCAGTCAAATAATAGATAGTGGTATTCCATTAAAAAAAATAGAAATTGGAAGAAAGATTCTAAGGATTCAATATTATGAAATATCTATTCAATTTCACATAATCGACATATTATCGTAGCTTCCGCTATGTATCCCGCAAATATCTTTTGCACGATCATTAAAAGAAATACATCATAACACTATTTACATTTTAGCAACTTTAACTTATTAATGGCAATTCTTTCTTAATATATTTTCTTCCTTTTTTTGTATGTTTCAGTAATTTTTTAAAAAAGTTCAAAAGTTTAGAATCCTTTTTTGGCTTGCTGCTAATTATTTTACACTTCCCTGCTATGAGCGAAAAGCAGAAAACAGTTCTGTTCTTTTCTGATTGCTTTCTGAGGCAAATATAAAGTGGTGATAAAATAAAGACCATTAGGTTAATATGAATATTATGTTGTACTGAATATTACTTGGCTTTGGATATACCATTCAATCATCTTGAATGGTTTCATTTTAGTCTTTCCAATGTGTATTACGGAGAATGCACATTCATAGATTGTTCATGTAAATATAAGTAATAATGTACATGTTTTTGCACATATATAGATTGTTCATGTATACAAATATAGAAGTAAAAATGTGCATGTTTTTGCATTTATAGATTGTTCAGGTATACAAATATAGAAGTAACCCATACTTTACGTTGCTGTAAATTATTACTGAATGCATGTATTATCTTATGGTTAATAATGAGTCCGGCTACTATAACATTAGTGTCATTCCAAACTAAATAACACCACATCTTAAACCATTGGATCTACTTTAATATTCGTGCAAGACACTAGTGTCATTCCAGTCCTATCTTGTGCACGAATATTAAAGTAGATTCAATGGTTTAAGATGTGGTGTTATTTAGTTTGGAATGACACTAGTGTTATAGTAGCCGGACTCGTTAATAATAGTATAATGCAGACATATCCATGATGATGATTATGAATATAAATGATAGAAATGGAAATCTAAAATCGCTCGTGTTATTGTGTCTATACAAATTATTTGTCTTTTAACTCCAGGAGTCCTCCAGTAGTAACTGAATAATGCATAAGACTAAACAAGCTACTTTTCCTTTTTCCTACAGAGAGTTGGCAAAAGCATTTTTCTCAATTATGACCCAGAATTAATGAAATATTTCGCGAAGTGTAGCATGGTCAAGCTTCAGCATGGATGGTCTAGGAAATGAGGTTGAGGTAAGAATTAATGAAATATTTCGAATTTAAGCTCCAACTCTGTTGGTATCGGTCATTGTTTTATTGGTAGGCCTACTCTCATCTTGAAGGCAATTAATCATTTTTAGTGCTAATTTTAGATCTAATTTATGGTGTTTGTAAAGCTCTTGTCTTTTATTTAAACTATGTTTTTCCTTTGGATGAATATGTATATAGAATTCGAATTATGTAGTTTTTCAAAACTATAGACAGTTATTTATGTAGGTGTCTCTAAAGAATGGAGGGGATGAATGAGCATCTTGACTTAGTTTTGTTCTTGTTGGTATCTAACCGAATTCTTAAATCATATATAAACTTAAATACCAATCGTGCTTAAATCATATTACTATGTACAACGATATGAAAATAAAAATAAAATAAAGGGAGAACATGCAGATACGATAACTAAGTTAAATTTTTTTTTTTGATGAGATTGCAAATGTTTTAAACGTTGGAGAAAGTCTTGTACTAACAATCAAAGAGAGGAAATAAATATGAAGAATATCAGCATAAGTGTTACTAATTCACTCAGGACATGCAAAATTTATAAGAATTGAATAGTTTGGGTTTAGGTTTCATGACATCAATTTATTCATTCTCATCAAGTTGAAAAAACCCGTGGACTATTTTAGAATATGTGTATCCGTGAGAACCTTAAATAAAATGGTCTAAACGGTTGATTAGTTGGTGGTGTTGATCCAACCGTTACGAATAGTCCTGTCGGAGTAGTGTTTGTGTATGTATTTATCCGTTATATGCACTATATTTTGTCTTGTTTTGTTTGGATCTTTTCTAATGGCAATTTCATAAAACTTTATTAATTAACAAGCAAATTAAGTAAAATAAGTTTATTTGATAAGTTTGATGAGTTAAATTAATAATAAAATATGAGCATATACACATAACTTTAATGAAAACACAGAATTGTTCGTAAAATTCCGATTGACCGCATACTGATTAATCGCTTGATAGTACTCCGTCCATCTGTCCGTCCAACGAGTACATACCGTTATTTACAATATTGTTCGTGAGTAGATTTTTTTTTCCATTTTATAATTAAAATTTTTGTGGAAGATCGATGTCACATTAAAATCAAACATTGTTAAAACGGTTCTAATAATTCCAGTAAAATTTATTGCTAAAATGGTCTTTTTCCCCTTTATAATTAAAATAATTAAAGGTAAATGTTCTTGATCGTGTTTTTTGTATCAGATTTGAAAATATTAAAATGTTTCTAACCAATATAATCAACAAAATCAGAATACAACCCAGTATAACTTACAGTGATCATATATAATTCCTAGGATCAAATAGTTCAATTAAATGAAAGCATAGATAGAAATGCGATATCAGCCCTAAGAAGATCCATAATCTGAAAGCCTAGAGAATAGTACCTAACATAGTGCACCACAATTATTTCCATGATAGACTTACGAGATTTAAGCAAATCCATAATCTGAAAGCATAGAGAGAAATGCCTAACATAGTCCATTGTAATTTAGTACTATGGTAAACAAATTTTGGCATAGTACTTGCAAACCAGCAATCTGAAAAAAAAAAAAAAACAGTAATCTCAAATTAAACAAGGCATTGAGAATTCGTTGAATTCACGTCCACTCAGAAATTGTGAGGTTTACTGATGAGTTGTTTTGAAAAAAAATCAGAATCACCTTTACTACAAACATTTATATGTGTATATTATTTTTTGAAAGGGCTACAAGCATTTAGGGAAAAACTATCCATAAGTTATACGTTTCCCAGAGAAAAAAAAAAAAAAACCAATGGGAATTGTAGACGCCGAACGAACCTTTAGTGCGTTACAAGGTCACATTGGTGCACTAGCTGTTCATTTTGAGCTGCATTTGTCAATCTCATGAACTTTTTTTTTTTATAGTTATTGGTAAATAATTGTGATTAATTGTCATTTCGTATATTCCTTGATAACTAATCTACAGTTTGTTAGTGGAATAACCGTGCTAAGTAAACATATGATATTTTATTGTTGTAATGGTCCTTTCACTGCTCGGGAATCGAATGAAGTCACCACGTGCTCTTTGAATGGATGGTTTTGGTCCCGACATTTTTATTAATATCCAAAGTTTAATACAAATTATTATTTATGCCCAGAATTCCATCTGATTTCGAAAAATGTCCAAGCCGGCCAGAAAATGGCCGGCTTACTTGTTATCTGGCCGACCCCCCCTAAGCCGGCCATTTTCTGGCCGGCTTACTGTTTTTTTTATATTTTTTATTTTTTATTTTTTTTTAGAGACACTATGAAGAGCTGAAAATCTAACACTGAAAATTTAAATTTTTTGTTTAAATTATTTGTTAGATTACTTCTTTTGATTTATAATTAGCATATTTATACTAAAATACACTAGATTACTTGAAATTATGTTGAATACACTATATTACAATAAATTATGTTGAATTATACTAAATTACGTTAAATTACGCTAAAATAGACTGATTCTGTGCCATCTTTTATGAATCATAAAAAATAGTAAAAAAAATTTTGAAAATAGTAAAAATTGATATTCTACAAGTTCATTATGTAACTAATTTACTGAGCTACTTGGATTGAATAATAGAAATGAAAATCTTAATCAAAAACTTCAACTCAAGTTTTGAGGCTCTTCCCTTTGTTTTTTAACAATTCTGAATTTTGGAATCCGGCATCGCCAACAAAGACGCATGCGCATTTTCACAAGCTTTCCGAAAAGTGGTCATTTGCTGAAATCGGACACTCGAGCACCGTTTTATGACCGTTTGAAGTTTCGTCGTCGTTTTTCACCTTTTCAGTGAAGATATCGTCTCTATTCATATGTAATTTACCGTAATTTACCGTATTTTAGCGTAATTAACCTTAATATAGTGTAATTAACATAATTTCAAGTAATTTATTATTCACCAAATCACATCATATCATATGCTTACTCTTGTAATGATGAATACTCTTTGTAAAATACTTGACTGTTTTTTTGTTTTTGTTTTTACCTAGTGTGAAGATATGAGGAACCCAAAAAATGTAGTAGCCGTTATTCTAGGCGGTGGTGTTGGGATCCTTTTTTTCCCTGTACTCAAATAAGGGCTAAACCTGCTCTAAGTTTCCTTAGATTGAAATAATGTACTATACATATAACAAAGTACCCAACAACTATTTTTTGTCATATTACGTTTTATGAGACACTTATAATTCCCTATGCGACAGGTGCCCATGAGGCCATGAGTACCTTCATTTTTTGCATGTGCATGAGAGATTGAGAGGCACCAGGCCTCCGAGTGCTTGGTAGCTGAACACGTGATGCAGCGATGTACACGTGGTAGCAAATGAAGTGTATTTCGAGTACTACTATGGTACAGTAGTACTCGAAATGTTGATTATGGTAGTACTTGTATGGATGTAAAAGAGGAGAAGATGTACAAAAAAGATCCGGTTCAAATAGCGAGGAAGAAATCAAAATTGGTGCAAAGAGAGCAAGGAGTAGGAGAAGGTGGAGATATCAAATCACTCAACCGTGAGTCCGGGGAAATGTACAGTCTTGCTAGAAGCAAAACAAGTGTTAATCATTTCACTGCTTCAATGAGTATTTAGGTGTTCAGAAAAAAATGTCTTGTTGAACCTTCTGAGCAGGTATGTCATTTTCTTCATTTACCAGTTTACCATCCCAATATTACCACTTAATAACTTTCCCTAGCGGGTCAATGAAGCTCAAATTAAGCCATGGTCATACTCAACTTGAACCTTTTGTGAATCAATCAATAATTTACTGTTTTTTTTTAATAAAAACATCCTTTTGTCTAATGTATAACCTCAATATACCATTTAACTTTATATCAATCATGTCAAGAATACTGAAAAGGCTCGATGAATTGGGTAGAGTTGATAACGGAGGCAATGGGGACATATTCAAACAAAAACATAATTGTGCCGGTCATTTGGTAAAAAAAATAAAGTGTATTTCAAGATATTAAAGCTGCAAATTCTTTTTCATTTATTTTACAGGGTGTCCAGGACGCGAATAGAAATTCTAACGGATTTTACATAAGAGATGATATAATAATTATCCCAAAGAACTCGACTAATGGGATGATTGTATAACTACTGTTTGTCTCCCTTTTGTAAAAAAATAAACTAACTTGTGAATATAAAGAGAGGAGTTATAGTAAGAGTTTCTTTTACTAAAATAAAGAGTACAAGTTTAAAAGAGTTATTTTTCTCTCCTCAATCGTCTCCTGCAACCCAAGTAAAGAAGACCATTGCTCATCAGACTCAAATGCCATCTTCTCTAATGAATCACTATTGTTTCCAGGCTAGAGTAATGCTAATAAATTTTTCAAAGCGAATCGGGCTAGAATTGTAATCTTTTATATCATTTACATTTCCGAACATTATTTGGAAAGTTAATAAACTTAAATACTTAATGCTCAGCTTCAAAAAGATAAGAATAATATGATCTAACTTTCATTATGTCATGCAACATTTGTTTTTCATTTCTCAAGTTTTGGCTGCTCAATAATCACACAAAACACTTAAACATGCAGAATAAGGATCAAGTCACTTGATTGTTATTTTATTAGAGGTTAAATAAATAGTTTAGGTTTTTGAACTAAAACCTGTGTTACAAAAACTCTTAAAATAGACTTAAGATGTACGAGTCATTAGAAAAAAAAAAAAGAGAAAACGAAATAATAAAAACTGGATAATAATGGTTAACTTTGTTTGCCATTTTTTCACTCCTTGGATAATAATCAATAATAAAATATCAAATTCTGTGTGAGAACTGCATGATAAAAAATTATTTCTAGTGGGACCATTTAAGGTACAAAGCTTATTCTTCTCCTAGAAATTAATGTGCAAACTGAGCTAGAATCATGTCAATCATCTACTAGACTTATATACTAGCATCGTTTCCATGGACAGTGAACTGGTTTGTATTTTTTATCAATAGTTATATCACTGTTTGCTTGCCAAATCTTTGCAAGAGGTCGACCATGACTTGGGCTTAATCCAACTGATTGTTCAGCCTATCTTATCAAGTACTCACAAACGCTGGTAAAATTTAACTTACGTAAAAAGGTGCAAAGTGGGACATTTAAATAGGAGATTAGACCAGCATATAATAAGTTGCATCTTCTATGATATTATTTTAATGGGTTTCTCAAGGATCAACTCTTATTCATAAATAGGGGAAAAAAAAATAATACCGCAAAGTGAGTATCAAGCTCATGGCAACCATCTCACATGGAGCTATTTAACAATTAACGATGGATAAATACAAGACATAAATTAATAAGTCTTGAATCATCATTATGCATGGTGATCTGTTACACGTTGCTTATTACCAAAATGCCACCATTTCTTCTTCTTCTTTGTTTCCCACAAAGGTAGCTCTGCATCATAGCACAGACTATATCATAACACAGTCACACTATCATTGATCAAATTGTATGAACTTGATTAATACAATTAAGCAAATTTACAGTAACTATCAGTCAGTTCCAGTATCTAACTATATATTCTGGTAGTACAACACCATTATGACCTTAAATGTACAGTACTAAAATGAGAGAGTGCAAAATTACTGACCATTTGGGGTGACAAAATGCAGGTTCCACAACAATTAAAATTGAATACTAGGATAATCAAGAAAAAAGAAGCAGAAAATCGTACCTTTTCGAAAAGAGAGAAAGAGAGAGAAAAAAAGAGGTCAAGGAAGTGAATGTACCTACTCACCTCCTTTGGGATAAATCGAGTTGTAATGCACCTCCGCCCAAAAGCTTAAAAATATCACTGCACAGCAATAAAATGCACAAACTTGATTTAATTTTATATGCAAACTACAAGTACCCGAAGGTGCACACAGGATTTCTCCTTCTAATTGGAAGTAGGGTTGGAAAAGACGGAATATATTATAATTGTACCTCGTTTTGACTTCTCAACTTTAGGAAGAATTTCTATGTAGCATGTATCCTTGAAAGATGTTAGCACAAATATTTTGACACCGTACTGCATTGCAAGACAGAGTACCAGTCAGGATAATCAAACCAGAAAAAAAAGAAAAGTGAAGGAAAATGTGCATTTTAACATGTCCCTACAGACCCTAGAAATATCAAGTGCATAAAACATGAAATATCATGCATGCCGTCAAAACATGGGAAACACCACCTATCCTCCTCTACTAATTACCTTTCTAAAAAATCTTAAACTACCCTTATCTTTCATATAATTGAAGCAAAGCAAGTGCAATAGAGGGGCAGTTTGGAGATCTTTTGTACAAAACTGAAAAGGAAGCTTGTATATCTATCCTGCATTTAAATTCTTTACAAGGGTAATCTGTGATGTTTAAATTCTACCGTGTCTTTATATCATTTTAAGGCGCACGAAAAATATAAGGGAATGGAAACAAAGCCATACCGTGTCAGCAGCAGCTTGCAAAGTAACATGATCGCCCCATTGTCCACTTCTGTTTTTACAATATGTAATATTAATATTAAATAAATTAAATTGCAAGCTATTAAAATTCTCTTGATGAAAACCAAAAAGCAATTAATCATACTCTGACAGCTTCTCTAAATAGTCATTGTAAGGCATCGGTACATATCCCTCGTACATCTCACGGTGTGATTCAAGCTGGCATTATAGTAAAGAAATTTTATTTTGAGATCCTTTTTTTTTTAAATCTTTGAATTGTCATTTTTCTTTTTGGTATTTATTTGTTTGCCCTCTATTGAGATTTGAGTGAAGTCACGGAAATTTAAAAAGCAAGGATGAAACGTAAAGCACAAGTCAAAATGGTAGAAAGAAAAGTTAATATTTACCTGACTGACAATCTGCTGCCTTACAAATTGGTGGTGCTCAGAGCTCCGGTAAAATTGATCTGACAGTGCTCTAAACTGTAATAAAATAGGAAATATCAGCTGTTGACTTGTGCAAAGTTGAAGAAGAATTCACATGCAAAGCTTTATATGTTAGTAAGAAATTAAATAATACAACTGGAAGGAATATATGCAGCACAGACATTAAACCAACGACTGCAATGCCATGTTTGAGTTTTTACTATCTTAGTGTACCAGTAGTGTTGAACTCATATTTCTCATATCAAATTCATATCTAATATTTATTTGTTTGTTTTGCTTTTTGTTTCTAGCGTTTATGAATATCATGACTCAACCAGCAAATCCAAAACACCAAAAGAAAATGCCAAAAGCAACAAAATACTAACCTGACAATTACCATCTCCTTGCACCTTTCTCTCAACTACATCATACAACTGCAACCTACATAACATATAAAGATATTTGTAGAAGTACTAAAGCGCCTTGTATACAAAGTTACAAGGATTGATTTGATCAATTTTCTGCTCCAATAAGGACAACTAGCTGAGAAAAAGGAGTGGTCTAAATACTGAATTCTAAATATTTTAAGGTTTACAATATATTTTAATGATTAGAATGGTTCACAATATATTCTGTGGTAATAACATAACTGTGTATTTTTTCCTAAATTACAATATTCAAACAAATAAAAAAAATTAAAATAAATAAATGGACCAGTATAATTGAGTAGTAATTACATCTTGAGTCCCCCACAACAATTGTTCAACTAAACCACCACCACTGAGTCACTGACAATCATATTAATTGCGCACAAAAATCTATATGGTAGGTTGACAAAATTCTTGTGCTGCTATTTACACTGGAGAATTTCTGAACTACAAAAAAAACCCCGGTTTTGTCAAATTGAAATGACCAAAACCTGTTCTATATTAATCTTTTGTTTACTTTTTGAGGTCAGAAGAAAAGTGTTAATTTGTAGGTAATATAGCAAAGTAAAAAGTTATATGGAAAAAAGAAATCTAGTTTTGGAGAGTGATAGACATAGTGCAGAATTTTTTTAAAAACTTGATGACAATTTCAAAGATTTCAAATGTTTATTATTGTAGCAAGAACGATAAGTAAAGAAAAATGCACCCAAGTAGATCCTACAAGAACCGGCATTTCATAATCATTTACTACCATGATGCTAAAACAAAAATAAATTAAAAGGGCTGTGATAGAACTGGAGAAAGTAAGGCAAAGTTTATTTCTTTTTGAGGCTATATCATCTTCCATAATATCTATAAGGGTACCTGGAACTGAAATCTTACGAGTAAATCCTACAAGATAGTTATTCACTCCGCATATTAACCCAAGAAAAATACAATTATCAGTATTATCTCACACTATAAAATCAGTTAATAAGCGTTTTGATGCCAGTGGCCCTATTTGATTCTACAAACTAAGAGGGGGATGGTTTTTGGGATCTAGCATAGAAAAATATACAAAAAAATATGCTTACTAATATATATCCAATAAAACATGGCACATTTTAAAATATGTACCTGTCTGTTAGTCTCTCATGGTCAGTAGTGGCCTCGTCATAAGAAGGAATCGCTCCGTTTATCCTAGGTACATGCTGCACATTAAAAAGTTGAAATGATATTACCTCCAAGGAAAATGCACAATAAAACAAGAAAAATAAGAATATGCAGTACACTATATTACAACATGCATACTGTGCTAGCATAAATAAAGAATTTTACAACAAGTTAACAGAAGCTTGTTCATTCCATGATAGAAATTTCAGATTTATTTGGGCCATAAATGACATATTGAAACACTAAATCTGACATATATTAGGTAGCCACTTGTGAAAATTCTTCTTTGTATAGATCAATTTAATTCTAATATTGCAGCAGTAGTGCTGAAAAAACTAAAATTAATCAACAAAAAAGACAACAGAATTGTTGATATGACATGTCAGCCAAAAAAATCTAGAAAGGATCCCTCAAACTACCACTTTCCTTAAAACATCTCTAACTTGAACAAAACATATCTACAGGGTTGGTTTGAAGTTCTAAAATAGTGCATGCAGGACACTAGTAACCTACTATGCGTTTTCTGCTTTAGTTTAAATATATACTGCATCTAAAATTGAAACCAAAAGGTACAGATTAGAAATATTATTAATATGAAAATCGACCAAATGATAGAATGAACTCACACGAATAGGAACCATTTGGTACAATCTTTTCTCCATTTCATCATCAATTTCAGAGTAATTTGACAGATCCATCCACTCTTCTCCTGCACCTGAATTTTGACCTGGACTTGAACTTGAGCTAGAGGGGCCTGCATCGCCATCATTTCCTACATTACATTAAAATTATAAATAGAGAAAACAATTAGCAAAGGTTAAGTAGGAAAAAAATAAAGAACAAAGAAAGCAAATAAATCCAATTGTGAAATAAGATGAACTTATAACATACTGGACTTGAAATTGAGGAACATTTATGGAAAATAACACCCAATAGGAGTTAAAATTGCTTCTATAACATGATACCTAGTTGGTCTAGAAAATTGAGCTGATAGAGAAGGCACCTAATATTTTGGGCGAAAACTTATTAGATAATGCTTTCCAGGTATAGAATTATCCAAATCTGAAGCGATACTAAACTTTTCAATAGTTTATATCATTTTGGCTCTTCTGATTATTGAATCCAAAATAAGTATGATAAAAAAAAGTCGCATCTAAACTATTTCAAGTGTTGTTTTGAAATAAGAAACATACCAAAAAGCCTTTTTCTAAAAAACTACTTATTTCATTGTTTCAACAATGAAATAATGGTAAAAAAAATACTTTTGGAGAGAAACATTAAATTTGCATTAGTGTTTCACATGCAAGTTTTATAATTTTACCATCAAAGCTTGTATGAATATACAGCTGCAATCCATCCTTATTTCCAAGTTAGAACTCCAAGGATAAAAACATTAAAACATTAATTGCTAAAAGCTGGAGAATGCATATGTTTTAATTTACATTAGAGAACATTTAATGGAAGGGTCCACAGATCTAAGAATAATTACCAGAAAAATATACCTGAGCTGTAAACTCCCATAGCAGAGGCAGAGAAATCATGTGGGTTGAAAGAACCATGCAAGTACCTTTCATCTGAATGTGATGATCTAGCTACCTCTGCAACATTTTTCATATGATTCTTTGTTATGACATCTCAAATTCCAGAAAGTTCTCTTTTGCTTGGATTGGGGTTTTGTAATATTCCTAATTTGAGTAATATTCCATCTTAGGGTGATAATTTGAGGCACCAAAGTTACCTTCATTCGTATATAGAACATCAGAGTAGTTGAAATCGTTTTGGGGCTGGTTCAGATCTCCATAGTAGTTGGTGTTTGGAAAGGGACCATGAAACAAGTCATAGCCCCAAAATACATGTTGATCCCTCTCATACATTGCTTCTCGGCAATCCTTGCATGGAAAAAAATAAATAAATAAAAACATAATTTCACCAGGAAAAACTGCACAATTGATCAAACCTATTTAATCTCTTTAAATTTGCATGTGAAAAAATGATATAAATGAAGACATATCAGATATCCTAGACTCCTGATCAAAGGTGAAGTGCCAATATAAATAAATGAAAATGTATATGTTTCAAATTTCAATCAGGTTTCTTACATGGTAATATATGTACACCAAAAATTATCCTGATTAGCATAAAAATTACCATGCAGTCCTATAACAGTAAAGCACAACTAATTGATCAAACCTATCTAATCTGCACTAAGAGATAATCCTAAATTGAGATTTATTTTCTTCTTTCAGTTCCAGCCTAATTGTCTACGAAGAACAACAACCAACAAAAATATGAGATCCCCTGAAAACTCAATTTTACCTTTCTTTTTTAGTTCTCTTTCTGAAAAGAAAATTCAGCAACAACGAATGATATAATCTCGAATGATATGATCTCACGCAAACATTCAATAAATAGAACCTCTATTTTCGTTCTCTGTTTAATAGAAAAAAAAAAAAAAAAGATCGCTTCAAAATAGGAGAAAATTTCGCTAAATTGCATAATTTCTAATGGAAGTACTCCAGTGAAATAAGAAGCTAATCTCTAATTTCATGATATTAGACTTAGAAATCTCAGAAGTGCATGGAATTATTATATATTTACAAATTCCAAGGACAACGAAACAAGTCTAAAACCTAATACTTATTGTTAATAAAAACTAAATTAGTAAAGCAAGATGCTCTGACTGAAACATCTCAAAAATTAAAAAACAAATACAAATTCTGTTAGGAAATAAAACAATAATATGCCTTCACTCCATACTATTAACAGTAAAAATTAACATAAATTAGGATGCAAAGAATGCTTCAAATAATAATAAATTGATATCAGTAATTACGAAAATACTTATCACAGCTCAATTCTAGATACTGATCTAATTCGTCAACCTTCAAAATCTAACAACGAATTATAAGCAATCTGGTGCAATCAGTGCTCCAATCAAAGATCACCAAACAAAGGTGTGTTACTATCAACACAAGCGAAGAAATAAAATGGAAAATTACAATAATACTTACGATAGACGCTATTCGAATACAAGTAAGATAAGATTTAACACTTCCAATGTCACATGCAATCTCCGTGAGCCAACAAGAGAGGAAGAAAACGAGAGAGCGGGGAGTGAGATTAAATAGAGGTGGCCTTGGTTTGAGAGGAGAAGAGAACCAACTGGACGCTAGAAAATCAAATTTTAGATCCTCTGATATTTAATTGTGATATTTTAGTGTGGCAAGTCAGTTAGCGCACTCATTTGTCCTTTGCTTGCTGTAACCTGTAAGCCTGTAAAACAATAACAAAAGGCATGTTATAAATCGATACGGAGAAACTAAAGGAGTGAGGACGGTCCGATTCCCAGTCGGAACCGTCCAATGAGCATCCAGAGTCGTATGCTACTGATCTTCACGACTCATATAGTAATTTGCGCGAATCTTGATGCATATTGGACGGATTTGATCGGGCATCAGACCGAATTTGGTCCGACACCCATCGGACCGCCCCTGATAAACGCGAAAATCATTCTCTGTTCAGTATTCAGGCAACGCGCATACTGGACCGTGGACCCCATCAGTAAGTCACTTTCACTGAAAGTTTAGGCTTACTGGTAAATGCGAGTAATTAGTACTGCAGAGTGGCGAGACAGTCACGCAGAAGGAAAGATGCCTTGTCAGATGTCAGATATACCCTTCTCATTTTGTAAATTTACATAGTTCGTATTCTAGAGTTAATTTTGCCATTTAACAAAATTATTATCACAAGTACTTTTTTTTTGTTAATATCAGGTACTGATCAGCAACTTTTCTAATTTGATTATCTGTATTGATATATTTGCGTTTTAGTTCACATACAAGCCGATATTTTTATTAATACCCAAAAAAAAAAACAAATTATCAAATCTGCCCCTACTCCAAACTTATTTTTAAATCTATCACAACCGCCCGTCCACTGGGCGGTCCACTTTCCCCACCTGACCGCCCAGCTGCTGGGCGGTTCACTACCTAGATCTGACCGCCCAGCAGCTGGACGGTCCGCTATAAAACCCCTATAAAAGGGGTTTTTCTCTCCCCTGAGCAGCACAGTATTCATTCCAATCATTTTTCAGAACCGAAAGAGAGAAAGAGAGGCGATTTTGAGGCGATTTTGAACAGTAATTCCATAACAGTATTTCCAGAACAATAATTTTATAACAGAAATATATTGGTTGCACTGAATGTGGGCGGGAAGTTTACTCGGGGTGCGGAGGGAGCACAGTACACTAAGGAAGCAGCATACGGCTTCGAGGTAAATGAAAATACCTCATTTGCTGAACTGAAGGGAATAGTGTATGAAAAGATCGGTGTGAACCCCAACCGGTTATGATATAGATTGAGCTACCCAGATTAACACAGTAAGTGGTGGTAGACCTTACTATACCAGGTATCCAATAACAGATGAGTCGTTATGGAAGAGTGTTTACAACACTTTTGAGTCACAGTGGGTAATGGTAATGGACTTATATTCCAGAAGAGTTCAGCGTGAACCCGGGGTTGGAACATCTAGGGAAAATAGAGGTTATGATCACTCGGGTTATGACAACCCCCGCGCACTCGAGTTATGATCACTCGGGTTATGACAACTCGGGTCATGAGCACTCAGGGTATGACAACCCCCGCCACTCTAGTTATGACAACCCCCGCCACTATAGTTATGACAACCCCCGCCCCTCGAGGTATGACAATCCCCGCCACTCGAGTTATGAACCGCCCGTATCACCCGTTTATGAAAATTATGTACCTGATTTTACCACCGATCTACCACCACCACCACCTCCTCCTGAAACCCCAATCCAACCCAGATTTCCATCTGTACCACCATCAATACCTATAGTGTCACCCGTTGCTACCCGGAGAGACGTTGACCTTGATGCTGAGATGGATGCCATACCACAAAGAGATTTGCAAACGGGTGACGAATGGGATGGTAATTGGGATTCGGATCACATGTCAGAAGGTGATGGAGATTATTTACCTAAGAAAGACAGATTTCCGATTAAAGGTCGGACAGATAGGCATCCGTGCCCCACATTCAATGATACCACTGCTTTTGAAGAGGCAGACATCTCATTTTTTGGGCCGCGTGTCAAGTACAATGAAGAGCTTGCTCCGCAGCAGGTTTACGCCAACATAGATGAACTTGTGAAGAAAATAAACGAGGTCCATGTTCACGGCAACTGGGAGTGCAGAACTCAAAAAAGGGATCGAAGAAGGTTAGTAATTGTTTGTGCCGATGAAGCGCATTGCCACTTCCGTCTCTATGCAACCCCTGTGGGTAAGGGCGAGGCATGAATTATTAAAAAGTGTGAACCACCTCACACATGCAAGTCTGCGTCATCAAGGACAGACCATGCACAGTTTACGGCTTCACTTATTACCGATGTAATTGAAAAGGACATTAAGGAGGACCCATCGATGAGCCTTAAGGAGGTCGGTAGAGCTGTCAGACTGGTTTACAAGCATGTCGTCCCAAAATACAACAGGTTGTGGAGAGGGCGTGAACTTGCGATTTGCCGAATGTTTGGTAGCTGGCATGGTTCATACAACTTGCTTGCACCATTGCAGCAGGCCATAGCAAGTACAAATTCCGGCACTGTCTTTGAATGTTGGAATATAAGCGTACCGACTGTCGACAACGCGTTGCAATTCAAGGCCATAGCATGGGCGTTCGGTCCATGTATTCAAGTTGTGCCATACATTAGACCGGTCATCAGTGTAGATGCATGCTTCCTGTCTGGCCATTACGACGGGAGACTGCTGATCGCATGTGCATATGATGCTGAAAACCAGTTGTTGCCTTTGGCCTTTGCAATTGTTGAGAAGGAGGACGGAGAAAACTGGAGATTTTTTATGAGGTTCGTAAGAAGACAAGTGGTTGGCGACCGGTTCTTTTGTGTCATATCAGACCAGCACAAAGGAATCAAATATGTTTTTGATCGCCCATATTTCGGGTGGTCGACAGCGAACGGCGATTGTGTGCACAGGCTATGTATGCAACATGTTACAGACAACCTACACAAGAACTGCGGATTTGAAAAATGGGTTGCAGATACATTCAGAATTGGTTGCAAGAGGAAGAAGCCGAGAAGGGTGGAAGAGATGTTCAAAGATTTTGCCAAGGTATGTATATTTTTATTTGTTGACTTATATTTTCTGAGTTATTTACTTAAATTTTCTCATCTGAATTTTTTTTTTTGCAGTACTGTCCAAAGGCAAAAATTGTACTTACTCAAGGTGGGAAAAAATAATCCCGCCGATCTTGCTGAGCCACCCGCATATGAGAAGATATTGCAAGCTCGTGATGGAGGTTTTCGATGGGGAATTATGACCACAAATGGGTCTGAGTCCTTGAATGCTGTTTTCAAGCAGAGCCGGCAGTTGCCCGTGGCAGCAATTGTGGAGGACACCTTCTACAAGTTAAATGCATAGTTTGTTGCACGGCGTGTTAAAGCCCTCGAATTACTATCCAAGAATCAAACGTTTTCAACAAGGGTGAAGGGGAAACTAAGGAAACATAGGGAGAAAGGTGCAGCTATGAGAGTTGTCCCGTACGGGGATAACCAATTGGAATTCGAAGTGCACTATCCAGATGAGTTTGCTCCAACCGGCCGTAGATCGGATGGGACTATGGAGTTTCTGAAAAAGATGTTCAAGTATGTTGTTATTTTTGCACCTGACAATACTGTAACATGCACTTGCCAAGAAATCCAGTTGGCCTACCTACCTTGTTCTCATGTTATGGCGGTGTGCCAAGAGAGAAACTTCTCTGAGGATGATTATGTCGCAGACATGTACCGTACCGATTACCTTGCGAGTACTTGGGGTGCATCTTTCCATCCTTATCCCAACCAGTATCAGTGGCCGCCCTATGTTGGTGATAGAGTCTGTCCCGCAAGCGGGTGGATCAGAAAAGGAAGAAGACCCCACAAGCGTCAAGTAATGACCATGGACGAGATGGAAGGTAGGCGAATGGGACATCAGGCCCGCCGTTCAACAACTGACAGGCAGCGAGCAGGTACGGTTGATTTTATTTATTTACTTACATTTTATTTACTTATATTTTATTTTGATTTTATTTCAACTGAAATGCAATGCAGATGCCATTAACGAAGCCAACGAAAGAGAAAATGCTAGAGTTGTTGCTGAGGCTACCGGTAGTAGCCACCGCACTCATGAAAGCCCAGGAACCGGTAGTAGCCATGGAGAGACATCCAGTAGTGTCGCACAACCAGCTGCACCCAGACCTAGACGTCGTATTTTGAGTTTGTTCGGCCGTCGTCGCTGATTACCAAGTTTTATTTAATTATGTTATGAACTATTTTAGATGTATATTGTGAACTATTCTAATTAGTAGTTTGTGAACTATGTAATTTTTTATTTGCCTCGATTATTTTATATGCTTCATTTTTATTATTTTTAATACTTAATTACATATACAAAAACTAACAACATAAAATATAAACAAACACAAAACTAATGAAATAAAGTCTACGACATAAATTCCTAAAAATTTTACAACATAAATTCCTAAAAAGTCTACTTCTTACCACGAGTCTTGAAAGTGCATGGAACAAAGTCATCATCAGAGTTTGCCTGATCTGAATCAGTCACAGCAGACGAAGTGGTAGCCTTACCAGTACAAGAAACAAACTCGTCGTCCAATGCTGGAGGCTCTGGATCAACTTTCTTCTTTTTCAAACCAAAGCCGTATGGGTTTTTCACAAAGTCATCGTCTGAAATTTCATACCGGCCATGTCGTCTACTCCATTCCTCCATCTTACATGTCTCACAATTAAGAAAATCACGACATACTTGACACTTGTATTTTTTTCCCTCGTTTTTACCTCGATCACTAATAGACACTCCTCTCGCTACGCCACGATTTCGGTTGCTCGCTTTCGTACCTCGTTTGTTACTGTCCATACCTCTACTAGCCTCAAAATCACTCAAAATCGCCTCTCTTCGGTTCTGAATTTGTTGGAATGAATACTGTGCACATCAGGAGAGAGAAAAACCCCTTTTATAGGGGTTTTATAGCGGACCGCCCAGCTGCTGGGCAGTCAAATCTGGTAGTGAACCGCTCAGCCGCTGGGCGGTCAGGTGGGGAAAGTGGACCGCCCAGGGGACGGACGGTTGGGGTAGATTTAAATATAAGTTTGAGGTAGGAGCAGATTTGATAATTTGTTTTTTTTTTTGGGTATCAATAAAAATATCGGACATACAAGTTGAGGGGAAGCAGCCGATCCAATTTAAATTAATTATTTATATAAACTGCATTTGGGATACATTATGCATTCCGGATAAAATTTGCCCTCTGTTTAGACTTAAAAAAGTCTACGGAAGTTCTAATTTACTTTGTTTTAATTCTAAGATCTTATAGTAAATTTCAAAAAATATATAATTAAATCGAGTTGGAAAATAACTTGTGCATAAAGAGTATGAGTATAAGATTATCGAACGTAAAAATCATCAAATTGGTTTTATACAATTAATTTAAACCGTTGATCACGATCTATTCAACAAGCTAACAGTTTATGTTCTAGAATATATTATTGCATTTATTTTGTTAATATCAAGATCTTGAACATTATTTTAAAAAAAAAAAGGTGAATCGTCAAGTAGATCGAGATGAACACTTTAAGTTCATTGTTTGAAACAAATTTGACAATTTGTTAGATTAAAATGTGTAAATTTCATGGTAAGAAACTTTAGTTGACAACAGGTTGCAACTTAAACAATCTAGTTATTTCAAATCATTCAAAAAATACCCCCATAATAACTAAAATTTACAAGGAATTGAGATTTTGATAGCACCAAAAAACTACCGCAGTGATTGACAAAATTGTGTTGAATTAATACTAAATCCATAAACTTCATATTTTCAAAATCTTATAGCTGGAAATCAAGATGGAAAATTATTTTTCCAGCTCGTAACGAGCACTTGTGTAAACTTAAAATGACTCCAATTTTGATGTCTTATTATATGCTTCTATTTTTACAACTTTTAATAACTTTAAAATTAAAATAAAACCATTATATATGCTATATAACATTTTCTTTATATACATGTAAAAAAAGAATCGACTTTATTTTGATTGATTAAAAAACGATAAAAATATAATAATGTGGATAGAGTAGAACTAGGGTGAGCTGTGCTCACCAAGTCTTTTGGTGAGCACACCTCCAAAAACCGTATTTACAAAGTTCAAATAGTCGATTCGACTCTTCCAACGTGTTCTTCATATTAAAATGTGCTTGGAGACCAAATTTTACATTTTTTGAAAATTTTTTACTATTTTTTCAGTGCATTTGAAAATCAGTGTTTTTTGAATTTTTTTTTTTTATTTAATGAAAAGCTGTGATTTTCAAATGCACTGAAAAAATAGTAAAAAAATTTCCAAAAAATGTAAAATTTGGTCTCCAAGCACATTTTAATATGAAGAACACGTTGGAAGAGTCGAATCGACTATTTGAACTTTGTAAATACGGTTTTTGGAGGTAGCTCACCAAAAGACTTTGTGAGCACAGCTCACCCTAGTTCTACTCATGTGGATAATTTCTAGACTAATTTTTAACTTATTGATTCATACAAAAGCAAAGCCAAAAAATAACAATATTTTATGTATATAAAAAAATAATATGAATTACATTTAGCAGTTTTATTTTAACATATAAATTAAAAAATATATATAATTAAAAACTTAAAAATAAAGATACAATGATTTCATCATGAAAAATAAATATATGAGTGAGGCTATGGTGCTATGCATAGCACGGATGGGATCCGTGCTATGGCTCAAAATTTGACGTTTTAAAATCGTAACGGTCGATCCGAACCGTTCAACATGATTATAAAATGAATACGTACTTGCAAACCAAATTTTACATTTTTCCGAATTTTTTTACTATTTTTTTTTAAAATCACTTGATTTGAACATTGTGGACCATCCAAAAACAGCATATCTAAAAAAATAGTAAAAAAATTCGGAAAAATGTAAAATTTGGTTTGCAAGTACATATTCATTTTATAATCATGTTGAACGGTTCGGATCGTCTATTATAATTTTAAAAAGTCAAATTTTGAACCGTAGCACGAACTTCATCCGTGCTATGCATAGCACCATAGCCTCACTCTAAATATATTGAACTCTCCAGCCTCGATCTCTCAAAAATAAGACTTTTACCAAACTGTGCATGTTGATCAGACGGTTCAAATATTTTCTACGTGGGGTCAGGTTAACGGTCGGATTCGAACTTCGTATTTGTAGTAATGTACTAGTAGGGAATCTTTTGCTTTGATTACATCATAAATGCCTAAAATGGGGTGAAGTTGACCCGGTCAAATCTGCCTGAGCGCAGACCCCGTAGAAAGTAAGGAATATTGACGAATCATGGCTTGACACGTGGATCATTAATTAAAGCTGTCCTATTTGGCATCAGAGAGAATTAATTGTCGCAGAGTCTAGGTTTACGAACTTGCCTTGTTTTTCTTATACCATCAATTAAATGTTTTCCCTTATTGATTTTAGTTAAATTCTTTTCTAAAATAAAGAACCACGTGATGAAAATATATGCAAGGATTCGTGTACAGCTGTACATTAAATTATTGTTTTGCTTACTCCAAAATATTCTTATTTATCTCCTCAATAAGAGGAGAGTTCAAATACACTATCATTGTTGTGCTCTAATATGCTTTATATTTTTTATTTCTATTTTCAAAGTCTGTATAGTTGATATGAATTGTTTAACATGATCTTCATAATAAAATATATTTGAAGACCAAATTTTATATTTTTAGAATTTTTTACTATATTTTAGATAGGTACAATATTACTTTATCGGATGGTCCAGAATCTTCTTAAAAAAATGATTTTGTACCCATCTAAAAAAATAATAAAAAATTCTAAAAAATATAAAATTTGGTATCCATGCATATTTTATTATGAAGATTATGTTGAGCGGTTCAGATCGACTGTTCAGACTTTGAAAATGGAGATAAATGAAGTGGAACATATTGGAGCACAAAAATAATGGTGCATTTGAACCCTCATCTTATAATTTGTAAACCTAAATAAAATGTGTTAACTGTTACAATTTTTTCATAAGGATATAAATTATAATTTAAAAATTCCAGTTAACATGTGGAAAAAATTAAGTCATAAATAATCAAACTATAGAGCACTCCGCATCCAGTAAAATATTCTGAAATATTGAATTCAAGATTTACACCTCGTAAAAAAAATTCCTTCAATTTTATGAACGGTTTGGATCGCATTACCTAACCACTCCACGCTATATATTTAATTAACTCGTACATAATCAGACCATAGAGCACTCCATGTCCAATAAAGTGTTTTGAATTGTTCGATTCAAATCTCAAATATGCTCGCCTCTTAAAAAAAATTCCGTGAATTTTATTGAACGGTTCGGATCGAATTACCTAACCACTCTACGTGGTATATTTAATTAACTCGTAGATAATCAGATCATAGAGCACTCCACATCTAGTAAAGTGTTCTGAACTGTTCAATTCAAATCTCAATCTGCTCGCCTCTTAAAAAATTTCCGTAAATTTTATCGAACGGTTATGATCGTATTATTTAACCAGTAAGTGTTATTACTTCAACCATTGAGCCACCAAATCCATCATCCATCAAAAATTAAGGACATCCGTAGTACCAATTTTTTTTTTTTTGGCAAACCGTATAGTACCGAAAATTAAATGGAACATAAAAGCATCAATTTGAAAATAAATAAAGTGGGTGACCAAGAAACTCAGGGATGACGCTAATGTGAGTCGGATACAGCTCAGTGGTTGCTAAATGCTAATAAGGGTTTCATTTAATCCGTTGTTTCGAGTATAGTTTGTGTATTTTTCTACGAGTGATGGTATGATAATGTGTATATTACGGATTGATCCGTACTATGAATATATCATATATATCTCTATTTTTTTGGAAGTTAACAGTTGATTCTAATCGTTACACATGATCTCCGTATGAAAATGTACTTGAGGATTAAATTTTACATTTTTTACTATTTTTAGATAGCTAGAAAATCACCGCTTTTTATGGT
>JAJGRW010004769.1:0-19466 GCA_025461045.1 Carex parvula | reverse complement strand
GTAATAGTCAGTGTAGAGACTGCGTGGCAAAATCGTAAATAAGAAGAACTTCAACACTGACTATTCACTTGTAAACAACCGTCGGTGAACCAACACTGACTGTTTTCTTATGCGACTAGTCATAATTGCTTATACCCTACACCGACTGTTCTATTAAAAAACAGTCAATGTTGATGAGTTAACCAACACTGGTTGTTTTCTTATGCGACCCGTTAGTGTTGCTTATACCCTACACCAACTGTTTTATTAAAAAACAATCAGTGTTGATGAGTTCACCAACACTTACTGTTTTTTCATGCGACCCGTCAGTGTTGCTTATACCCTACACCGACTGTTCTATTAAAAACAGTCAATGTTGATAGTTTTGTCTACATCGACTGTTTTTTCAATTGAACAGTCAGTGTTGCTCTCTGTTGGGTTTCATAAAAAACCTTGTTTTACGTTGGGTTTAATAGAACTAATGAATTTTAGAAGGGAATTAGAGAAATGATGAACAGTATTCTTATTGAAAAGTTCTGATTTATACATAGTCTGTACATGAATATTTATAGCCTAAAATTCCTATGTATTCCTACTAGCCGTTGGGCTCATTCCTATTTTACAATAGCTGGATCTGTTGCCTAATTACATCCTAATTATATCATGATTACAGAAATCAAGCTAGGTACTATATTTAGATGCTAGCTGATTTGTTGCCTACCTATGCCTGTGATGAATATTCTGAGGCTAAGATTCTAATTTCTCAACAGTCCCCCTCAAGTTGGACTCGAACAAATTGATTGAGCCCAACTTGCTAAGTATATTATTGAATGTTGATTGATATCCGCAAGTTGCTCTTGGCTTTTGACAAATGGCGTCTCGATTTCTCCTGATTGCACTTTATCTTCGAATAAACTGACAATCAACTTCCTATGTGTTTCGTTCTTTCATGAAAGATAGGAATTTGATGCAATGTGCCGTGCTGCTTGGTTCATCACCGTACATTTGCATAGTTTCTTTGCACTCGACCTTCATGTCGTGAAGTAGTTGTTTAATCAGTTAAGCTCGCTTGCTGTGGATGCCATAGCCCGATACTCAGCCTCTGCGCTTGATCGTGCCACTACATTCTGTTTCTGCTTTTCCACGTTACTAAGTTGCCACCTACAAATGTACAAAACCCATGTGGCTGATTTTCTGTCACAGCTTCCGGCCCAATCTGCATCAGAATAACCAACCACATTGTATAATATTGTTTTTCTCATCCAGATTCCTTGACCTGGAGTGCCTTTGAGATATCTTAATATTCTATCAATGGCACTCAAGTGACTGGTGCGTGGAGCATGCATGAATTGGCTTACAACACTAACTACAAATGCAATATCAGGTCTGGTAACTGTAAGATAGATTAATTTTCCTACTAACCTCTGATATTGTCCTATGTCAGGTAGTGGTTCATCATCTTGTGGTCCAAGTTTAATGTTGGTTTCCATTGGGGTACCGGTTGATTTTGCTCCTATCTTGCCAGTCTCTTTTAACAAGTCAATGACATATTTTCTTTGAGATAGGAATAAGCCTTTGCTTGAGTGGGCTATTTCTATTCCTAGAAAATATGAGAGTTTTCCAAGATCCTTGATATCAAATTCATCTTTCAAGGATTGCTTAACTCTTTAATTTCTTCATTATCATTTCCAGTAATAATGATATCATCTACATAAACAAGAATGATGGTGGTGGAATTTTGTGTATGTTTGATAAACATAGAATGATCTGCTGTACTTTTAACAAAATTATTTTTTAGAAGAGAAAAGCTTAGCTTGGCATACCATGCTCTTGGAGATTGTTTTAGGCCGTAAATTGCCTTCCTTAGCTTACATACCAGTGATGAGTCTGATGTATTTTTGTGACCTGGAGGAAGAGTCATGTAGACTTCTTCTTCCAGAGTTCCTTGAAGAAATGCATTTTTTACATCCATTTGGAACAAATTCCACCCTAGGTTGGTAGCAACTGATAATAAAATTCTAACTATGCTCATTTTAGCTACTGGTGCAAAAGTCTCTTGATAGTTAATACCATAAGTTTGGGTTATCCTTTGGCTACCAACCTAGCCTTATACCTTTCAACTGTACCATCACTATTGTATTTAATCTTGTACACCCATTTGCATCCTACTGGTTTTTTTCCTTTGGGTAAATGTACAATATCCCATGTGTCATTTGTTTCCAAGGCTTGAAGTTCTTCTTTCATAGCCTTATACCATATTGGATCTAGGCTAGCTTCCTCAAAACTAGTTGGTTCAGTTTGATTAGTTATCTTACCTTAAGTAGGATCGGTATTCAGGAGATACCCTTTTATAAGAAATAAATTCTTGAATTGGATACATCACCTGATGAGATACATAATCCCTTAATTTGACAGGAGGTCGAGTTTGTCTTGTAGATTTTCTTCTCAAGGCAATCTCTTCTTGAGTTGCTTCTTCACTTGACTCATTTTCTCATCTCCCCCTGAAGAGATTGCGCTTGCTTCACCAATTTGTTCTTCTTCCATATGCTCAACCTGTTCTTGATTAGCTTCTTCAGGAAACATAAGATTATTTGGAAAAATTGGTTGACCGAATGCATTTTCTTGTTCATTTGTTTGGTAATATGGTTCATTTTCAAAAAATGACACATCTCGTGAGATATACAGTTTATGATTTTTGGGGTCGTAACATTTATATCCTTTTTTTTCTGAGGAATATCCCAAAAAAATGGCTTTAACTGAATTTTTATCTAACTCTTGTCTTTTTATGTGCACAAAACATGTACATCCAAATATTCTTATATGGTCAAGATCAATTTTTCTTCCTTTAAGAATTTCTAATGGACTCATATCCTTAAGCCTAGCACTTGGTAATCTGTTTATAAGGTAAGTTGCTGTTAGTACCGCATCTGACCAATAACTTTTTGGAACATTAGTTTGAAAAAGAAGTGATCTAGTGACTTCAAGCAAATGCCTATTTTTTCTTTCTGAAACTCCATTTTGCTCGGGTGTATTAATACATGTAGTTTGATGCAAAATTCCCTTTTGTTTAAAGAATTCTGAGAAAATTTTGTTTATATATTCTGTACCATTATCGGACCTAAAAATTTTAATTTTTGCATTATATTGAGTTTCAACAAAGTTATAGAACTCTTGAAAATATGAAAAAACTTCATTTTTTCCTTTCAAAAGATAAATCCAAGTTGTACGAGAAAAATCGTCAATAAATGTTACAAAATATTTAAAATGATTATAAGAATTGACAGGGGCTGGACCCCAAACATCAGAATGAATTAAATCAAAATATTTTTCTGACATACTAATGGATAAAGGAAATGGTAGCCTAGTTTGTTTCGAAAACTTACACACATCACAATTTTTTGAATCTAAATTATAACAAAAAAGTTTATTTAAAACATAATCAGATGGGTGACCAAATTGAAAATGTAGCAGTTTGTCACGATTTACTGAATTTAATGACAAAAGACATTTATTATTGTTTTCTTCAAGATAATAAAGCCCATTTTTCAACCATCCCTCACCAATCGTCTTCTCTGATTCTCGATCCTGAAAACGTCACTTTATTTGGTGAGAATATGACATTGCAATTCAATTCTTGGGTTATTTTACTAACTGATAATAAATTTGAGTTAAAGTCTGGTAAATACAAAATACCCTTCACATTTTTTATAAGAAATTTGGTTGTACCAATACCGTGAATATTGACCTTATCACCATTTGCAACAATCACATGTTGAGGATTTTAACTTGTGTAATATTTTCTAATTTATTTTGGTTGCATGTCATATGGTCAGTGGCACCCGAGTTAATAATCCACTTATTGGTATTGTGACATAGGTTTGCAGCTTTAAAACTATTATTAATCTTGCAAGAATTAGAAGTAGAATTAAATTGTACAAAACCTGAAGTTTGTTGTTGTAACAAACTGTTTAATTGAGTTAACAACTGGGTCAGCTGCGTAGTTTGCGCCACAAAGGATCCAGAAGCTTCAGATGGGGTGTGGCCAGCATTAATCGGTTCTGATCCCACCTCTTCATTCGCTCCTTTCCCCATTCCGCCGAATTTCTATTCTTTGCTCCCTTTTCTGGCGCCGCCCCAGTTGCTCCTTTCTCCGTTCCTTCGAGCCGACCGGAGATGAGGATGAAGTACCCAGCAGCCTTCTCGGTTGTGCCCGGAACGCTTGCAATGGTCACACCAGTCGGCTGCTGTGGTGCCCTTCGTTTTGGTCGCGTCTCTAGGGTTCGGATTTCGAGCGGCGGCGTAGGCTTTGTTTTCGGTGAAGTCGGGGTTGTTCATGTTGTGACGCCGTGTCTCTTCCCTTTGTATAGTTGCCATTACTGAGTTGATTGAGGGAAGTTCGGTTGAGCACAAAATTTGGGATCTTATGGCTTCATAGCTCGAATCGAGGCCTCCAAGGTACGTGTAAATTAAATCTTGCTCTGCCCTTCTTTGGATTTCATCAGGGTCTGTTGTGGATGGGAGGTAGAGTTGAAGCTCCTCCTATCTTGTCAGTACTTCGGTTCCATATTGCGAACTAGTTTTGCCTCCTTGTTTGATTTGTGAAAGTTCCTGTTTAAGATTAAAAACGTGAGCAAAATTTTGTTGTTGGCCGTGTAGTTGTTTTACCTTGTCCCATATGGCCTTGGATGAATTTAGAAGCATGCATAGGCGTGCAATTTGAGGATCCATGGTGTTTATGAGCATTGACATGACCGAGTGGTCTGAGGTTTGCCATTCATCTATTTTTGCTTGTTCTTTAGGTGTTGCTTCATTTGGTTTTGCTGGTTTTGGTTTTTTTATGGTTCCATTGATGAACCCTAATTTCCCTCTGCCACTGAGGCCTATTTCAATTGACCTAGACCATGGAATATAGTCTTGGTTGCCAGTAAGTGTGATGGTGGTAATTTTAGAGTTGTCAGACATGGTTTTTTGTTGGATTTCAGGTGTTGAAATGGTTATTTGAATCAGGGTTTTTTTTGGCTCTGTTGGCTCTTGACCCTCTCAGTTGTTGTGTGATTTACAGGATTAAATTCCGCTCTGATACCATAATGAATTTTAGAAGGGAATTAGAGAAATGATGAACAGTATTCTTATTGAAAAGTTCTGATTTATACATAGTCTGTACATGAATATTTATAGCCTAAAATTCCTATGTATTCCTACTAGCCGTTGGGCTCATTCCTATTTTACAATAGCTGGATCTGTTGCTTAATTACATCCTAATTATATCATGATTACAGAAATCAAGCTAGGTACTATATTTAGATGCTAGCTGATTTGTTGCCTACCTATGCCTGTGATGAATATTCTGAGGCTAAGATTCTAATTTCTCAACAAGAACCATCAGTGTTGAGCTCGGCATTGATTGTTATTTCTTATTAACAGTCGGTGTTAGTTCATTATTGAAACGTACTTAGACAAATTTTTCAGAGAGAGGATGAAAAAGAAAATGTGGGACTTGACAAGTAGGTCCTACTTATCAAATGAGAGTGGGGACTTGACAAGTACTTAGACGAATTTGTAAGATATTTAACAATTATGTTTATTTTTCATATTTTTGTTTGTTTCATTTTCCATTCTATTTTACATTTTTTCCTTACTTGTTTTGTTTTTTTTTTCAAATATAATAATTAAAAAAATATTATTTTGATTTGAATATTTCATCGAACACATGTAATGCATTAATTTATTTAATAAAATCAAGTCAAAACTTCAAGTCTTTCAAGTTTTTACAAATTCGAATTTAATAATTACAAGATAATGTAAGAAGACGGAAAATCCTGAAGAAAATCACAAGTTATATGAAATATGATTTCAACCAGGATTTTGCTTCAGTTGCCAAATTTTAGAAGGGAATCCAATTAAGTAATTTGTGGATATTTTACAATACAATTAAGTCTTTCTAAAATTTATAATATATTTTTAAACTTTGATTAGTTGTTAAGGAAGTAAGTACATAAATAAATATGATAATCTAATTTATGTTAAACAAAATAAAAATAAAAATATGTTAATAGAAACTTAGAATTTTGTAAATTTAAATTGTAGATAGATTTTATGTTAGTCTTGAGAGGCATTTCACTTGTATATTCAAAAGTAAATTGTTAGGGATGCATAACTATTTGAGAATAAAAATTTATGCATTGTGTATATTTTGTAAGATATTTAATAATTAAGTTTATTTGTTTAAATTGAATTTGTAGATGTAATAATTATTTTACCGTTGTAATTCATAAAATATAATTGAAATTATATATGGTAAGACATTCGCTGTATAGTGTTTAAATGTTTGTTAATGATAGAATGAAAAACCTAATACAACATAAATTACTAATTAATTGTTTCACCGAAAAATTGCAATGCTTGTTTATTAGAATGAACATATTTTATTTAATAAGTATGATTAGTAATTTATGTGATTAGTGAAATTTAGGTAATTAACATCAAAATTTGACTTTAATTTTAGAAAATAGTTTGTAGTAGAAATTATATTAGTAATATTTATGCAATAATTAATGTTATAACATGTTTATTGCTTAATTAAATGATTTTCACACATTAAATCATATAGCATTACATGCATGTTGCATATATATGACTCACATCTTCTATGCATGAACATGAAACATAAACTCTTGTTTCGTGAGTTAATGAAGACGCACAAGAATATGTCATCCGTGGATCGATCGGAACCCTTTAAATTAAAGAGCATTGCATTTATTATCTTGCATCCAAGTTTGATCAAAATTTGTTTTTATTTACCCATCCATCTAGTTGACCGAAAATTGAAACACCGTATGACTATAAACATTTCGTGTTGGATCGAAACTCATACATAATAAAACTTTCGAACTTTTATGTTGGTTACGTTTAATGTACTCCCTTGATAATTTTAAAACATATTTGAAATGATTTCACTGCAGATCGACCGTTGATTTTTCGCGTGAAAATGAACGGTCCGATTCCAAACTTCCTTTTATGTTGATTTTTTTGTAATTTTTTATTCACTGACTGTTTTTATTTCGGAACCGTCAGTGTTGAAATACTACACTGACTATTTTTAATTAGGATCTATCAGTGTTGAAGTTATATACTAATGTTTTTATTTCGGAACTGTCAGTGTTGATATACTATACTGACTGTTTTTATTTAGGAACCGTCATTGTTGAAGTCATCTACTGACTATTTTTATTTCAGAACCGCCAGTGTTAATATCTTATACTAATTGTTTTTATTTCGGAACCTTGTTCGGCATCGTACTTGTTTGCATCCCCATTGCCATGAAATCGACCTATAGCTCGAGGTGCTGATTGTTCTTTTTCTCGATTTCCTTTTCTTGTTCATATTTGCTGATCTCTTTTGGTTGTGATCGATCTGGATTCTGAACCTGCTTTATAAGCTTAGATTTTAGGGAGTAAGGAAAAACTAGTGCGTAGATGTTAGGGTTTGATGGAAGGATTGTAATTCTCACTGCAGAAGTGGTGGTGTCAATTTATGCTCGAACATATCATGCTTTAGTTAGCTTTGGATAGGTCAAAAGCCTGATTGTTCTTTTATTAAGACTTCTTAATTTATATAGAACTTATGTAGGGGTAAAATATGTATATGTATGGAAAGGTTAGATGAATTATACATATGCCTCATGTTCTTGTGATTTTTGAGGGATTACAAGAGGCGGTTCTGGCACATTTGTTTATTTTCTTAATCTAACCTTTGTATTAGAGGTTGGGTGTTACTCTAACATCAAGCTGGTACGGAAAATGACAAGGAATGGTACTAAGAAATGCAAAGTGTGGGTGTAATTTTGCACATGCATTGAAATCATGGCTATGTTAATGTGCATGTCTGCTGCTTGATATTGAATATTTGAATACACCTTGTCTTAACTTGATCATATCAATTCAGTATTCTGGATCTAAATCAAATGCTGACAGTAATTAACCTTGAGGACAACCAATTAAAAGTATAAGTTGTCTTTAGAAAACTCTGTTTAATATGTGTTGGGAATTATTCGGTAGAAAACAGAACATAGAATTGGATTTTTCACACAACTTGATTAATTAATAAACAGATACAAAAACACGGTATTTAAGATGGACCATATTCCTAATTTAGCACCCACTAACTTCATCACAAAGCTGCCATAATTAGCCTACCACTAAACCCACTACATGACTTCAACTAAAAATAAATTACTACTAATTCCAGCACACCTCTAAACGTGCTGCCTATTTTTGACAAACCAGAAATAAACCTGCTACTAAAAAACTGCTGCTTCTAATCTGCACCTTCTATGCCTTGCTGACTTGGATTACATTTAACACTCCCCCTTAATCCAAAGTCATCTACGTCCATTATTCTTCGACACCAAACAAACTTCTCTCTTGCAAGAGCCTTGGTCATGACATCTGCAACTTGTTCATTCGTATTAACATACTCCAATTCGATTTCCTTTTGCTCAACCAACTCTCGGATGAAGTGTTGCTTCGTATCAATATGCTTCGTACGACTATGAAACACCGGATTTTTGCTCATTGCTATCGTTGACTGGTTGTCGCATAGTATTATTGTTGCTCCTTTTTGCTTGCAATTTAACTCTTCTAGCATGCGTCTAAGCCAGACACCTTGACGTGCAGCTGAAGTCACAGCATTGTACTCTGCTTCTGCTATGGAAAGTGCAGTAGTTGATTGCTTCTTCGAATTCCAACAAATTGCATTGTCACCATAGAAGAACACTTGCCCGGATGTGCTCCTTCTATCGTCTAGGCTCCCTGCCCAATCACTATCGCTATATCCAATTAAGCTCGGATTCTCCACAGATTTGTACCACATACCATAGCTCGTTGTGCCTGCAACATACCTTAATATCCTTCTTGCTGCACCCATGTGTTGTTTGGTCGGTGTTTGCATGAACCTCGAGATGACCCCAACTGAGTACGAGATGTCGGGACGTGTGTGTGTCAAATACATCAAGCCTCCAACCAAACTCCAGAATCGTGTTGCATCAATATGTCCTGTGCCATCCTCTGCTGTGAGTTTTTCGTTGACATTAGATGGTGTTTGCACGGGATTGCATCCTTTCAATCCGAACTTCTCGACTAGATCTTTGGCATACTTCCTCTGAGAAATGAACATATGACCTATTTCTTGTTCAATCTCTAGCCCTAGAAAGTAGTGCATCTTACCCAAATCTGTCATCTTGAACATACTCATCATTTGTTCTTTAAATGTTTGAACCATTCCTTGATCTGTACCGAAATAGATCATATCATCAACATATAAACAAACAACCAGCAGACCTAGGTTATGTTTAATGTAGAGATTCAGGCTCGTTCTTGCTTCTTGTGAACCCCAAGGTCTGAAAGCATGCATCTACCTTGCTATACCACGCTCGTGGGGCTTGCTTCAAGCCATAAAGTGCCTTGTAGAGCCGATACACCCAATTTTCTTTGCCTTTGATTTTGAAGCCTTCAGGTTGCTCGACATACACCTCTTCCATTAGTTCTCCATTCAAGAAAGCAGACTTAACATCGAGTTGAAAGATCGGTTGCTTTAATTGGACAGCTAGTGCTAACAAGAGTCGAATGGTTTCAAACCTCGCAACAGGGGAGAATGTTTCGTTGTAGTCAATTCCCTGCCTCTGTGCATAGCCCTTCACAACTAATCTTGCCTTGTATTTGAGCACCTTCCCATCAGGACCGAGCTTGGTTTTGTAGACCCATTTGACCCCGATTTCCTTGTGATCCTTTGGCAGTTCAACTAACTCCCAAGTGTTGTTTTCCTCGATTGCTCGCATTTCTTCTTTCATCGCTGTAACCCATTATTTTTTTTCAACGGCTTCTTCAAAGCACTTGGGATCAGCCACCAAAAGCGCTTGTGTTGTTGCATATAATTGTTGCAAGGTTTTGGTCTTTTGCTGTGGCGGTTGGTTGCCTCTTCTTGCATAAACTTGTAATGGTGTTGGTATGTCATCATTTATGTTTGTTTCAAGTTGAGGCTGCTCGCTGTCCTCATCCTCCTCGTCTTGTAAAGTAGTCGGTACTTCAACACCTTCCGAGTTCCATCTCCAACTCGTATTCTCGTCGAACGTCACGTTACGGCTGACAATTGTCTTCTTTGTTTCAGGGTTGTAGAGTCGATATCCCTTCGATTGAATACAGTACCCAATGAATATGCACTTTTCAGATTTGGCATCCAACTTCTTTCGGTTGTGTGAATTGATAAGAGTGTAAGCAACGCATCCAAAGACTCGTAAGTGACTCACGGTTGGTTTCCTTCTGAACCACGCCTCATATGGAGTTTTGTTCATGACTGCCTTTGTCGGTGAAAGGTTGAGGATGTAGACTGCAGTGGCTACGGCTTCTGCCCAAAAAGAATTCGGCATGCCTTTTTATTTCAGCATGCTTCTTGCCAATTCAACAACGGTTCGGTTCTTTCGCTCGGCTACACCGTTTTGCTCGGGGGCGTAGGGTGTGGTTAGTTGCTGCAAGATGCCTTCTTGTTCACAAAATTGTTTGAATTCGGTTGATTGATACTCACCTCCTCGATCCGATCTTAACGCTTTCAGTTTCATGTCGGTTTGCGTTTCTGTCATGGCTTTGAACTTCTTGAACATCTTAAATGCTTCGCTTTTGTAGGTAATGAAGAATACCCATGTCATTCTACTGAAATCGTCGATGAACAACATGAAATATTTACTTCCTCCCATTGAACTCGTCTCCATGGGCCCACATAGGTCGGTATGCACCAATTCAAGTACTCGAGTTGCACGGAGAGATTGATCCTTCGGAAATGATAATTTTGATTGTTTGCCAAGAATACACCCTTCGCATAACCCGACTTCCTCTATCTCTGGTAGTCCTATCACTATATTTTTCTGGTTTAGCAATTTCAAACCATTAATATTTAAATGCCCGTACCTTTGATGCCATAACTTGCTTTGATTAGGTTCCATAACTGCAAGTGCAGTATCATCAACCTCTGTAATTTCCAGCGGAAACAAGTTATTTTGTGTCTTCCGAATGGTTGCCATTACATGCTTAGTTGATGACTCCTCAACTTTACAAGTGTTGCCTTCGAATTTGATCGCATACCCACTGTCCATCATTTGCCCGATGCTTAGGAGGTTTTGTGAAAGTTGCGGGATGTAGTATACATTGTGTAGATACCTTGTATTGTTTGCAGTTTGGACAGCCACCTTGCCGATATCTTCGACTTGTATTTGTTTGTCGTTGCCAAGTGTCACAGGCTTCTTGTATGACTCGTCCAATTCTTCGAAGAGATACTTGTAACCGGACATGTGATTAGAACATCCGCTGTCCAGGAACCAAACTTGACTCACGTCTAATTTCTCATCGGTTTTTGCCATGAAGAGCCTGGTTTCGGTGCCTTTCTCATTGCCTTTCTCCTCTACAACATTGGCTTGCTCTTCCTCACGCTTCTTCTTGTAGCAATCAGCCTGCACATGGCCGATTCTATGACAATAGTGGCATTCAACGCCTTGCTTGTCTTGTCCGTCTTCCCTCTTCTTCTTGTAGCAATCTGCCTTGATGTGACCGAACTTGTGGCAATAGTAGCGCTCGATATCCTTCTTTGTTGTTTGTTGTTGACGGTTGTCTCCGCTGCTCATGCCTCTTCCACGACCTCTACCGCTGCGACCTCTTCCTCTACTTGAGTTGCCTTTGGTGAGGAATGCCTTAGAATCGTCCTTCTCTTCAGATCTGAGAAGTCGAACTTCATGGGCTTGCAGCGAACCCATCAACTAGTCGAAAGAGTATGTGTTGGACTCTTCGATTGCTGCCACGACATGGTCGAATTTTGTAAGGCTGCGGAGCACCTTCATAACCACGATCTTTTCTGTGAGATCCTCGCCACAACTCTTGATTTGGTTGACGGTGGATGTGACTCTTGTGAGAAATGCTTGAACAGATTCGCCTTGATTCATGTTCAACGTCTCGAACTCTCTTCTCAAGTCTTGTAGCCTTATCTCGAGAACTTTTGAATTTCCCCGGAAGGCGGTTTTCAGTGTTGTCCATGCCTCCTTTGCCGATGTCGCTGCTGCGATTTTTGTGAACACCGTGTCAACAACAGCTTGTTGAATGAAGAACAGCGCCTTCGCATCGCGCTTCGCTGTTTCTGTTGGTGTGGGATCAATGGCCGGTGCTCCTGACTCCACCAATTCCCATAGACCTTGCGACTTGAGCAAAGTTCGTATCTTGATGCTCCAGAACTCATAGTTATCTCCCTTAAACAGCGGAATCGAGGGATTCGAAATGCTCATGTTCTCTGCCATGGTCGGATCTGCCTTGATCTCTCACCTTTGGCTCTGATACCAATTTTGTTGGGAATTATTCGGTAGAAAACAGAACACAGAATTGGATTTTTCACACAACTTGATTAATTAATAAACAGATACAAAAACACGGTATTTAAGATGGACCATATTCCTAATTTAGCACCCACTAACTTCATCACAAAGCTACCATAATTAGCCTACCACTAAACCCACTACATGACTTCAACTAAAAATAAAAAACTACTAATTCCAGCACACCTCTAAACGTGCTGCCTATTTTTGACAAACCAGAAATAAACCTGCTACTAAAAAACTGCTGCTTCTAATCTGCACCTTCTATGCCTTGCTGACTTGGATTACATTTAACAATATGTACTCCAACTTGTAAGCTTATTTTTCTTGATTCTTGATGGATCTATGGCTTCTGGTCTTATATGGTACATTTCTTCAGTACCACAGTTTACCGCTTCTTTCTCTATTTCCTGTTGTCTAAATTGTACTTAGCTTTTAAGGTTTACCCATGATTTTCTACTTAATTAAAGCTCTTGAAAGAGTTTTTAGTCAAATATTTACTTCAAAAGGATTCTTGCACTTCTCAGTAAGGAACTGGCATGTACCTGTTGAATCATATATCTAACGTTGAGCATATATGTAATATAATTATGAATTGTATACTGTCAATATAATTGTCACAATTAAAGTGATCTAATATGGAATTAAGACATTAGACAATCTATGTATTCAATAGGATGTGGTCCATAAATGTGTAGAACAATTTTAGGCAAAGATCAAATCATTGATGGACTGATTCTGAGATTTGCAAATACAGAAAACTGTTTTCAGAACCCTGAGTGCAGACGCACTGAGCCCCAGTGTGGACGCACTCAGTACTTAGCCAAATTTTGGGAACTTCAGTTTAGAAACTAGAAAAAGTCTGAGCCCAGTGCGGACGCAGTGACCCCAGTGCGGACGCACTCAGGACTTAGACAATTTCCTGAAGTTCAGTGCAGAAACTGAGAAAAGTCCGAGCCCAGTGCGGACGCACTCAGGACTTAGACGATTTTCTAAAGTCCAGTGTAAAAACTGGAAAGAAAGTCCGAGCCCAGTGCGGACGCACTGAGCACCAGTGCGTACGCACTCAGGACTTAGGAAAAATTCAGGGCTAAAAGAAAAGCAGTTATTTGGACGCGTCTCAACCCAGTACGGACGCACTGAGTCCCAGTGCACCCGCACTCGCGGCGCCAGATGTGTAATACTATATAAGGATGGGTCCCCAAGGCACAAGATAACCAACTTAACTCATATTTCTGGAAAGAGGTTATTCTTAGACAGAATTTTGAGTGCCTTCTCCCTTCTTTCTCCATTAAAGATTTGAGAGGAGAGATCCATAAGGAAACTGGAGAGGATTTCTCAAGGGCGTATCTTGTTGCTTTGGAAGATCTAATCCACAACCCAACCACAAAGGCGAGAAGGACTTCTTGCCGTTAAAGACTTGTCTCGCGCTCACGGAGACGGCTTGCCCAAGATTTTGGATATTCCATGGCAAACGGCATGGAATCAGGTATAATTCCGCACTTAAGATTATGTTTTCGGGTATCTTTGGCATAGGACGGTCCTTAGGTTTAAGGTGGGGATTGTTTCTTCTTCCCCGGAGTGTAAGTGTTTGACCCCTAGATGAGATGTAATTGTTTGATCTCTAGATAAGGCGTAAGTGTTTGGCCTTTAAGATCCCCCAACAAGTGGTATCAGAGCCTTCCTATGCCGAAGGATTAGGTCTTTAAGGATCTAGAGAGAATAGGAATTGATGATGATTTTTTCGTTGTTTTTGTTGATTTCCTTGATTTTCTTGATCTGAAAATTTAAGTTTGGAAAGCACAAAAGTTTTGTTTGAGATCATGATTGCCTAAAAGTTAAGTTATTAATTTGGTTATGGTTTGCTCGAAGATTTCCACTTGAAATCACAAAATTCTGATCAAATAATGTTCGATCCTGAAAAATTTCTATTTTTTGGGCAGTTATGAAATTAGGGTTTTGGGAAATTTATTTTTTTATAAATTTTCAGAAACAACAATTTACAAATTCAGAATAATTTCTAAATTTGAAAGGCTATTTAAGGTGCTTCCAATCTTTTATTAAAATCTCTCTAGATTGTGTCTTAATTCAGCATAACAAATGCAGTATTTTTCAATTTCCGAAAATAAAAAAAAAAATTATTTATGACATAACTGCAGTTGTTATGATGCAATTATATTTATTTAATTGTAATTTTTATTTTATGGAATAAGTATTTATGATAATCTATATTCTTTGGATGTCAATAGTTCTTATATTGAAGCTTTGCATGTGGATACAAATAGTAAGAAAAGAAAATTAACAAATGAAAATTCAGCTTCATTATGGCACAAGCGATTAGGTCACATTTCTAAACGCAGAATTGAAAGACTTGTGTCTAATGAAATTCTTGAACCCTTAAATTTTTCAGATCTTAATGATTGTATAAATTGCATAAAAGGGAAACAAATCAATTTAAGAAAATATGAAGCCAAAAGGTGTTCAGAACTCTTGGAATTAATTCATACCGATATCTGTGGTCCGTTTCCAACGGCCACAAGAAATGGTCAACAGTATTTTATTAGTTTCATAGATGACTATTCAAGATATGGCTACATATATTTGATTAAGGAAAAGGCTCAAGCCCTTGACATGTTCAAAAATTTCAAAGCGGAAGTTGAGTTACAACTTAACAAACGCATTAAGGCCATTCGGTCTGACCGTGGTGGTGAATATTACGGCAGATATGATGGATCAGGTGAACAATGTAAAGGGCCTTTTGCACATTTCATAGATGAATGCGGCATTGTGCCTCCGTATACATTGCCTGGTTCACCGACAATGAATGGTGTTTCTGAGAGGCGCAATAGAACGCTTAAGGACATGGTAAGAAGTATGATGAGTCGCACTTCTTTACCAAATAATCTATGGGGTGAAGCCTTAAAGACAGCAGCACATATCCTAAATAGAGTGCCCACTAAAGCAACTAACAAAACCCCATACGAAATTTGGAATGGGCGAAAGCCTAATTTAAAACATTTGCGTGTGTGGGGTTGTCCAGCTGAAGCAAAGCCTTATAGGCCACATGAAAAGAAACTGGATGAAAGAACTGTTAGTTGTTATTAGATTGGGTATCCCGAGCGATCAAGGGGTTATAAGTTTTATAATCCTACAGAACATTCAGTTTTTGAGACAGGAAATGCAAAATTTTTTTAGGATGTTGAGTTTGCGGGGGGAGATACAATAATGGATGAATTCGAAGAGGAGTATGCAAATATTCCCACAGGTGTTGAGAGTTTTGTGGATATTGAACCCATTTTAACTCAAAATACAATTGTTGAAAATCAAACCATTATTGAAGACCAAACTCAACAAGATCAAACAGTACAAAGTGAAATTCTAGAAATTCGGAGAATGCTGTTGTTGGCCAGATTGTTGTTGACAATAATGCTGGAAACCCTCAAGAAAATTCAGAAGTGCCAATAAGAAGATCCACTAGAGAGAAAAGGTCTGCAATATCTTCGGATTATGTAGTTTACCTTCAAGAACATGAGTTTGATGTTGGCATGTTAGAAAATGACCCCATAAATTTTCAACAAGCCATGCAAGACTCTAATTCTAGCAAGTAGATTGATGCCATGAATGAGGAAATAAAATCTATGGCTGACAATGACGTTTGGGAAATTGTCCCATTACCTAAAGGAGCGAGACCCATTGGTTCAAAATAGATATTTAAGACCAAGAGGGATTCGAAAGGTAATGTGGAGAAATATAAGGCTCGTCTTGTCGCTAAGGGTTTTACACAAAATGAAGGCATCGATTATAAAGAGACTTTCTCTCCAGTTTCATTGAAAGACTCTTTAAGGATTATATTGGCATTAGTTGCGCATTTCGATTTAGAGCTTCATCAGATGGATGTTAAGACTGCGTTTCTCAATGGTGACATTGAGGAAACAATCTATATGGTGCAACCAGAAAACTATGTGTCGGGAGACGCAAAGTCTATAGTGTGCAAACTTAAGAAATCCATCTATGGGCTAAAGCAAGCGTCTCGTCAGTGGTACTACAAATTCCACAATGTGATTATCTCATTTGGTTTTGAGTCAAATCTTGTGGATGAGTGTATATACCTCAAGTTCTGTGGGAGTAAGTTTGTGTTCCTGGTTTTATATGTAGATGACATATTACTTGCCAGCAATGATATAAATATGTTGCATGAGGCTAAGAAATTTCTGATGAAGAATTTTGAGATGAAAGATCTTGGTGATGCATCATTTGTCCTAGGAATTGAAATACTGAGGAATAGAACCCAAGATATGTTAGGTTTATTCCAAAGGAATTATATCGAAAAGGTCCTGAAAAGGTATGGCATGCAAGACAGTAAACCAGGAAATACCCTGTGGCAAAAGGAGACAAATTCAGTCTCAGCCAATGCCCAAAGAATTCTTTAGAAAATGAAGTAATGCAAAAGTATCCATATGCCTCAGTTGTTGGGAGCATCATGTATGTGCAAGTGTGTACGCGTCCGGATATTGCGTTCATCACTGGCATGTTAGGCCGATACTTATCAAATCCAGGTCTAGATCATTGGAAAGCTGCCAAACGGGTCTTGAGGTACCTGAAGCGAACAAAAGATCACATGCTCACGTATCGGAGATCGGACAAGCTAGAGGTCATTGGGTATACCGACTCTGATTTTGGAGGATGTCAAGATAGCATGAAATCTACATCCGGTTACATTTTCATGTTAGCTGGAGGGGCTATTTCATGGAAGAGTGCTAAACAGTCACTTATAGCATCTTCCACAATGGCCGCAGAATTTGTAGCATGTCATGAGGCATCGAATCATGGTGTATGGCTGCGCAATTTTGTCACTAGGCTGCGTATAGTGGAGTCTATTGAGAGACCACTAAAATTGTATTGTGACAATAATTCAGCCGTACTTTACGCAAATAACAACCGAAGTTCGTCAAAGTCCAAGTACATTGACATCAAGTTTTTGGTTGTAAAGGAGAGAATGCAGAAGGGTCAGTTATCCATAGAACATATAGGGACATACTCCATGTTAGCGGATCCACTTACTAAAGGATTACCACCCAATAAGTTTGAAGAGCATGTTGCTCATATGGGTGTAATTTCTGTTAGGGAAATTCAGTTTTAGTGGGAGTCTGTTGGTTGTTTTATTTCAATGTTCTATTTACTTATTGTAATTTTGGATATGAAACTTGTGATAGAAAACAAGTATTTATGTTATATGCATGGTATTGCAAAAGGATTGTTATATGCATTCTATCTCTAATTTTTGGTTTTGACCTTATAATTGAGTATGTGATTTGTGAATTGTTTATTTGAATTTTGCATTTTACAACAAGTTTATGAAATTTAGTTTCAAGTTTTAAGTAGGAGACCCAGTTAGAAATTGGCACAGTAAGATCACAATTGCGTGTAATTTCTATGCTATACATCCACATCATGATTCATGTCATTTGGTTATGTTAGTACTGAGATTATTGATGGTCTAGTCATGACTAAAATAAATGTGACGAAAGCCGCTTTAGTCCTTTGCTAATGTAATTTATGGACGGAATTGGTTTGGGAATACATAAAGATGACAGAAAAGTATGTGCGCACATAAGGTTAACAATACATAATTAAAAGAGTATGACATATTGCTCAAGTGGGAGATTGTTGGATCATATATCCAACGTTGAGCATATATGTAATATAATTATGAATTGTATACTGTCAATATGATTGTCACAATTAAAGTGATCTAATATGGACTTAAGACATTAGACAATCTATGTATTCAATAGGATGTGGTCCATAAATGTGTAGAACAATTTTAGGCAAAGATCAAATCATTGATGGACTGATTCTGAGATTTGCAAATACAGAAAACTGTTTTCAGAACCCTGAGTGCAGACGCACTGAGCCCCAGTGCGGACGCACTCAGTACTTAGCCAAATTTTGGGAACTTCAGTTTAGAAACTAGAAAAGTCCGAGCCCAGTGCGAACGCAGTGACCCCAGTGCGGACGCACTCAGGACTTAGACAATTTCCTGAAGTTCAGTGCAGAAACTGAGAAAAGTTCGAGCCCAGTGCGGACGCACTCAGGACTTAGACGATTTTCTGAAGTCCAGTGTAAAAACTGGAAAGAAAGTCCGAGCCCAGTGCGGATGCACTGAGCACTAGTGCGGACACACTCAGGACTTAGGAAAAATTCGGGGCTAAAAGAAAAGTAGTTATTTGGACGCGTCTCAACCCAGTGCGGACGCACTGAGTCCCAGTGCGACCCAGTGCACCCGCACTCGCGGCGCCAGATGTGTAATACTATATAAGGATGGGTCCCCAAGGCACAAGATAACCAACTCAACTCATATTTCTGGAAAGAGGTTATTCTTAGACAGAATTTTGAGTGCCTTCTCCCTTCTTTCTCCATTAAAGATTTAAGAGGAGAGATCCATAAGAAAACTGGAGAGGATTTCTCAAGAGCGTATCTTGTTGCTTTGGAAGATCTAATCCACAACCCAACCACAAAGGCGAGAATGACTTCTTGCCGTTAAAGACTTGTCTCGCGCTCACGGAGACGGCTTGCTCAGATTTGGATATTCCATGGCAAATGGCATGGAATCAGGTATAATTCCGCACTTAAGATGATGTGTTCGGGTTTATATGTGCGAATAGGACGCGGTCATTAGGTGTTAGGTGGGATTGTTTCTTTTTTCCCGGGGGGGTAAGGTTGACCCCTAGATGAGATGTCATTGTTTGATCTCCTAGATAAGACGTAAGTGTTTGGCCATTAAGATCCCCAACAGTACCAGTTAATACTGCTGAGCTTGTTATTATTCTTTAATCAGCATTAACTTTTATTTGCATGATAGTTGTAACACAGTAGTTCAATGAGCTAATATAACGTCTTCCTTGGTTTCAGCAAAGGCCACATGAACACAGTCACCCAACCATATTTCATATTGGAGATTACTACTTTAATGGAACTAAATAATCATAGTTTCAATTGGAACTAAATAATAATAGGTTAATAGTTACACAATTTAATCGAACCATTTACCAAACCTATTTTCTACTTAGATTGGTTTGGT
>JAJGRW010004768.1:0-18208 GCA_025461045.1 Carex parvula | reverse complement strand
TAGTAAAATATGAAAAGTTTTTCAAAAAATAGATGAAATGTTTTATATACTTATCTATTTTGTGAAAAAAATATTTACTAGAAAAAATTAAAAGGAAAAAAAACTAACTGGTTAGATCGGTACAAATTCCTACCAATCTAAACTTTTTATTTTTAAGATCAGTAGAATTGCTACCGATCTTACTATCATATAAATATTACTGTACTCTTACTGTTTGTCTCTCTTCTTTTCTAACAATTACTACACGATAAAAAAATTACCGATAAAAAAATTTCCCAAATGTGCACTCATATGATCATATCTCCTTAAAAAAAAGAAAGGAATCTTTGGTTTTATTTGCACTCTTGTCAGGTTATCTTTTCAGCTTTTGTCAGTCAATCCAAGAACAGTTAGTTTTTATTTTTTAATGTGACTCAATCTTATACCCCCTATGTCACATTATCACCGACATTTAAGTCATATGATTTAAATTTGATCTAAAAACCTCTAAAAATTATATAATTTGACACGTCATTTTAATCGGATTCTCCTTATCATAATGACATAATTTTCATAATCATAACCAATCACTACAGAGAATTCGCATCCTGAGATATTATCTCAAAGCAACAATTAAATATGGCCAGGACGAATTGAAAATTTTCAATTATCACACATATAACATTATCGTATTAGGTTCACATATAAATAGAGAAGCATCTTGTGCACACTGATTGGACTTAAATAAAAATAAAATATAAGTGAGCTCCCATGACAGTGAGCGAATTCACATCACCCTCCGGTACCGTAATAGGAAATCTTTTACAATTACTTGATCTGGATGTTCTTTTTAACTTGGCACGAATCTCAAAGCCCATAATACTCCCCCTCCGTCAGCCCGAATCTCAAACCGGCTGGCAGTTAATCTCAAACCGTAAAATAAAGGGAATCTTTTACGGTACCGGAGAGGATATGGATCCCCATGACAGTGAGCGAATTCATATCACCCCCGGTACCGTAATAGAGAATCTTTTACAATTACTTGATCTGAATCGTTCTCTTTAACTTGGCACGAATGTCAAAGCCCAATAATACTGCCCCTCCGTCAGCCCGAATCCTAACCGGCTGGGAGTTAATCTGAAACCGTAAAATGAAGGGAATCTTTTACGGTACCGGAGAGAATATTTGCCCGACAGTGAGCTGCCTCTTATTTTATTGGGAAGCAAAAAGGGATCATGATACATTGCTTCGGGAAGTGCAGAAGGTTGACGCCCTTTCCTCATCTGGAGCAGCATCCCTCCTTCCAAGCAAGCACGCTACTATGTGCTGATTGGATGCTACTACTCAAGATGTAACCAATCATATTACAAGCTTTAAATATCACCTATTACTTTATTGCAAAAAACAATAATTGATCTTTGGGAACACAGGCACTACGCACGAATTAACCTTGAATTTATATGACAAATTACATTTGAGAAGAGGAATATTTGGGATGAAAATTTTGACAAAGATTTTTGAAAATTGACTGGAAACACGATTGATTTCACATATATGCTCAATGGTACCTCACTGCAGAGGCGGAGGATTAGTAATAGAGAATGGGATCAATTGGCTGTCTTTTATTTCAATTTTTTTTACAATTATACATGATTTTCTATATAATTTAGGGAAAAAATGTATAGTAATGTAAAATGATCTCCATAGTTTAGCATTGCAAATTTATATGATTGATCTCAGTAGTTTGAAAATATAGTTCCGCTTCTACCTCATTGTAATGAGATGAATTTGTGCATTTTACTTATGAATTGTTAAACAAGTTTTTTTCCTTTACAATTTTCTCCGTGTGTGAATCAAATGGTTCAGATTGTGTAAGTATATATTCATTTATAATCATGTGAACGGTTCGGATCGACCGTTAGGATTTTGAAAACTCAAATATTGAGCCGTAGCACGGACCAATCCGGACTATGCATAGTACCGTAGCCTCACTCATCATTCTATCATATCTGTTTGGTATCTTTAAAGATAAAGATAGGAATTTGACATCTGAATTGAAATTTTTTATATTCATACTTTTCTCTTGAATAGAAGCATGCACGGTAATTCAAGGATCAATCAATATATGTCTGTAGTCTAAACATAAAAAAAATTTAGATGGTATATATATTAGTTTAGGGGTGAGGAAGAATGTTAGACTATGACAATCAATTTGTAAACAATAACTTATAAACAAAGTAAGTACTTTTCATATTTTTGAAATATACGGAGGTTAGTGTTAACTTTTTGTAGAAAATGTAAAAGTCAAATAAGTGTAATGTAATATTCTTATCTTAGATATAACACATAAAAATATGAAACTTTTCGTCAATTGACCCTTATTTTTTTATTATATCTGCCCATATAATAGAGACATAGTCTTTATCAACCTTATACAAGATATTATATAAGAGATTATATATGCATACAATATTTTATTATAGCCAGTATATGTTGTTAATTTTAACTTGCAAATTGTTTTAAAATCAGAAGACAAATTCTCCTCTTGAGGTCGCATCTACAACGGTGATTACTTTTAAATTGCTAATATGATGTGTTAATTGTTAATATAATTGCTGGAATGTACCACAGTTTTAAATTAGCAAGTTTGTTTTAAAAGCAACTCTTTAGAGCATCTACAATGATGATTTCTTTTAAATTGCTAATCTGATGTGTTAATTACTGATATAATTGCTGGGATGTACCACAGTTTGAAATTAGCAAGTTTGTTTTAAAAGCAACTCTAATTAATTTTCTGAAATGGAGTGATTTAAAATTTATGAATCCCTTTAATGCTAAACTCAGTGACGTGGTCCAAATTAATTGCTAAACATTTGCTGGAATGGAGATGCTCAAATGTATTAGGTAAGAGTTTGCTTCAAAATAAACTTCATATGATATTATGTTCATATTTTATTATAAATAAACTTCAAAATTGTTGTGTTTATTAATAGATAAAACAATAGCTTTTGTCACCCTGAGCATGAAATGATGCTATATTTAAGTCAAATCACATATGTCAATTTCAAGTTTCAAAATTAATTACATTTCACAATTTGACGTTACCATTCCACTAGTTTATTTATGTTGTTATTCATAAGTACAAGCCCGGTCCATTCATCCGATCTATAAGAAATTAATCTTCCTCCTTAAATTTAATCCAATTTAATCTTTATTATTGCTTTGTGTAATTTTTGTGCTGGCATTTGCTGTAGTGCCTTAAATTTACACTTTTATATCCCTAGTCTATCCGACCATACAAGTGCATCTTAATTATTTTAATCCGAAACCTATCTCTGGGTCAGGGGCGGATCCAGTGTAGTCCAGGGGGGCAGCTGCCCCCCTCTGGATTTTGAGTTTTAGTGGGGATTTATCGGTTCCGACCGACTTTGTCCCTCCTTGGATTTTTTTTTTGCCCCCTCTGGACGTTTAATTTGTAATTCGAGTTAAATTTAGAATTAAAATTAAAATAATATGTTGAATTTTAATTGGTAATTAGAATTATAAGTCAGAGCATCAGAAATTACAAGTCAAAGCATTGAAAGTATAAGTTAAAGCATTGTTTTTTGTCGAGTACCTAATTGGTTAATAGATTTAAACCTGATTAGGTATTTAAATCCGATTCGATATTATTTTTGCCCTCCTCCGACGAAAATTCTGGATCCGCCCCCTGCTCTGGGTTTCTTTATATAGGAATTCTGTAAGACACAAATTGAATCATAAAACACACACACACACACACACACACACACACAAAAGATTCAAATTCTCCTCTCTTATTAAGATAGAAACTATGGAAACCAGAGGCATCATAGCAAAAAATGGAGGCACAATTTCACATAAAGAAACCCCCTTCTCTTCCAATAACAATGGTGGTGATGTTGTGTTTATCTCCGAGTTCATTTCTCAACTTGGTATGTGTCTCTTTATAACTTGGCATCTTATATGAAATTATATCGACTTATATCGAGTTACTTAACTGATGGATATACCGAAACAGATGAGGCGGCGGCAACGAGACTTCAAAGGATGAACCAGAGACTGAGGGAACTGGAGATGCAAATGGAGTTGCTGAAAATGAGATCTGCAAAACCAATCACAATCCTAGTGAAGAATGGCCACAGTTGCCTCCTTCCTAGCTTAGATTACTGGTTTCGGGTTTAATTAAGGCAACTGGAGCTCCGATTCTTTCCCTAGCTTGCTTCACTTTGTAAATTTTTGCTATTATTTATTAGTTTGTCTTCTTGAAGTACATTTTTATTGAAAATTTATCAGAATGATTACTTGGTGAGTATTTGCTTCTGATGTTATTTTAGTGGTACGAATTAATATTAACTCATTCAATACAATCCAATCAATATATTTTTTATATAATAGTTCTCTAAAAAACAAAATTTAATATGTTTTTTGGCGGTGAGAAATCCAGTTCAATCCAATCCAATTAACCTATTAAAATGAAATTTAATAGTTCTCCAAAAATAATAAAAAACACGTTGAGGTGAAAAATCTAAAAAAGTGACTAACATGTAAATAACGGTATGCGCTTGTTGGACGAACATGGTACCGCCAAATTGGGAATAATCGGGAATAAGCGAAAATAATCGGTCATAATCAGAAAAAATCGGTAGATTAATCGGAAATTCGTTGACGGTTTGATCACCGCCAACGACTAATCGGTCGATTAATCGGCCTAAACAGACGTTTTTTACAACACTGCTTGACATATCGTTTTTGGCTATTTTATAGTTAAAAAGATAGTAATTTTCGCTATATATTTGAACATTATTACAAGCTCATCAATTAGCAATTGAAATCTTGATAAGTTAGAGATATTTGAAAAGGCATAAAATTTCTTAAATTTTCTGAAGGGACTTATTGCATGTTTTATGCAATGATATAAACAATTAAATTAATAACATGAGCTCGGAGCTTGACCCATGGTTTGTTGATCTCCATTGCAAGACTTCACTTGACAATAGTCATCATTCATCCTTCATATAATCTTTTTTAATAATAACTGAATTACTACACTTATAGCAATAAAGAAATTACACTAAAGTTCTAAGAATAAGCTTGCATACTGCATAAATGATACATAATAAGCAACATGCAAGTGACTTTTAATTATTAAAATAAATTAATTCACGGAGCCCCTTAGACCGCAATTACACACATCATTCATGTATTCATTACAATAAAACACACAAGGCAATGGAGTAATATTATTCACATAATCCGTAACTGTAAAAAAGAGTTAGTAGAATTCATATTACACGAAAATGGTTCTTTTTCGGATTCTTCAAAATAATCATATAACAGAATCAATCTAATTGATTCAATATCCTTAAAATAATTTTTTCAGATTAATCAAATTAATCAAAAATTTGAACCAATCCATTTGATTCAATTATGTTAGAAATTTAATTGATATGATTATTTCTTTAAGTCTTAATCTCATAGAAAAACTGCCATATCTATTCGTATAACTAATTAATCCAATTGATTCATTCCAGACATTAATCTCATTAACAATCAACAAGCAAGCTCATACCATTTTTAGTTTTCAGGTAGGGTATAGATGTACAGTTCAATTGCAATTCAGTCAATTAATCACTACCCAACCAAAATCCATGTATAAAATTAGTTCCAAGATAGAGTTTACCACTAGACGCGCAGTGGAGACTTTGAGCCTTAGAAGTATTTTACTTCGTCGTTCTCGTGTCAGATCTACGTAGCAAGAGCAGCCACACCTATATTAGTATCCACACAAACATGTTCGAAAACAACTATGAGTTAGAGTACTAGCACTAACTGACAACCCTCTTTCTCACTCTCTCTCTTTTTAGATGCGTGTTAAGATGGATCAGATTTTCAATCCAATCTAAATCGGAACTGCTACTACTGTGTTTTTCTCAGTCTAACTGAAAAATTGAACAACACATGATACATTATAATACATCGCACATTTTTAGAAACATCCATTCAATTCGCACCTATTCAGAGAGAGTGCATAATTTCTGGCCCATATCCTATGTGACCCAATTTAATTTAATCCATATTTAATTCTATAAATTAACTATTAATTTCAGTCCACGACTATTTGGCATGTAGGACATTATTTCTAACACCATGTCTATATACACTTTACATACACAGTCGCTAGATAAAAATGTAACTCATATTACATGTTTTATTATGGTTTTTAGGAGTTTTTATTGTCCTTCCGCTGGTAATTCTTTTATTAGTAGTAATGAAAAACATATATAGACTTTTCCTCAGAAAAAATAGCAGCATATTGAATTTTTGGGAAAGTATTGTTTTTTATTGCTTTAAACCAATACTTAGATACTAAGTACGGTAATTAAATAAAAGGGGTAAAAGATAGTTATACATTTTTTTAGAAAAATTATATGTTTGGAATCAACTATTAGTAAAATATTATCAGGTAAGACTGAAGAAACTAAAAAAACGTAATTCGTGATTTGTTCAGGATCGTTTAGAAAAGTTTGTAAATAGCTCATATTTGTTTGAACTGAAAATGAATTGGTTCGCTCTGACTTGATCTCCCATCTGATGAGTTCCGACCCGTTACCGAAATAATCTTACCCATCATTGATTGATTAATATTTGATTTAATCTCATCCGTCGATACTTAGGGTTATACAGACTCCTCACGCCCGACCCCCGATTCGTACCTTCCTGCCTCTCTGCTCTCTCTCCCGCTGAGGCGTGGGTTCCTTAGAATAATCAAAACCTAAACTCTACCTTCACCATTATCTAAAGTATGTGTAGGATCTGATTATTCATCGTTGCAGTTGCTGTCTCTACCCTTTTCATTTTGAAAGAAGGTAAGAAAGCTTCTCTCCAATTTGCTTTTCAATTAGAATAATATTTAATACCTTATGCCTTTCATTACTCATCGTAACTTGTATTTTATATCTTCTTTTTTATAGTCGAATTGTCGATCTAAACCGCTCAATATGATATCAATACTAAAATATGTCTGGATGGAATTTTATAATTTTTGAAATTTTTTACTATTTTTTAAGATATGTACAAAATTACCGTTCTAAAACAGTGATTTTGTACCTATCTTAAAAATAGTAAAAAAAATTCCATATATTATAAAATTTTAATCTCCAAGCATATTTTAGTATGGATATCATGTTGAGCGGTTCGGATCGGCAATTTAGACTTTGAAAATGAAGATATGAAATATGATATATGATGAGTTATGAAAGGCATAAAGTATTCGAACCCACCTCTTACTACTATTTAATTAATTTAACAGTTTATTAAATTTCAAAGTTCATCCATCTGCTAGGAGCAAGGTTATAAAATGCGGTTTTCATGCGGTATGCGGAAGGCCACCTCATACCGCATATACGGTATTCGGCCGCATATGCGGATTTTTATGCGGATTTACATATGCGGATTTTAAAAAAATAATCAAATAAAATATAGCATAATACGCAATTATTAATGTCAGTCTTTCTGTTAATTAAATGAATAAAAATTTATAATGCAAATATACAATTAAAAATTTATGGTGCGTAAAAACAATGATCATTAATTAGTTATTAATGCATGAAACAATGTTATAATAAATTGGTACTGTATAAAGTTATCCAAATGATCATTAATTAATTATTAATGCATGAAACAACTAGACTATACAAATTCCATTTGATTTCCGATGCTCATCTTTGGCCCAAGCACATGTGCAGTCCCCAAGTCCCAACATTTGGTTTGACTTTCCGATGGTCATGCTGCCCAACAGCCCAAGCGCCCAACTGGCCCAAGCGCTCAGTCTGGTTTATAATCTTCTCTTATAGTTCCACATTACTTACGAAATAAAAAATCACTGCTCTATGCCTATAAATACAGCTGGAGATTAGCATGAAAACCCACTCAACTGGACTCCCGTCCGGATGGGTATTTTGGTTTGGGTTTTGGTTATTACCGGATATCCAAACCGTTTTTCCTAATAATTTTTTTTAGATCCGAATGAATTTGGATTTTTTTAATAATAATAAAATATTTTGATGGACTGCATAATCTTATATGCGGACTACACACAGCAATATGAGGCTGCATTTTAATTTTCTATGCGGTTGCCATATGTGGCCGCATGAATCGCATTTTACAACACTGGCTAGGAGTGCTTTTTATGCTTGTTTTGAGAAAATAACATTTTTATAATGTTGATTGTTATCATAGAATATTTAGTGAGTTAATATTGTGTATCATGTGTGATTACTTTGAAGTGAACTTGTAGATTTCAGTTGAATAAGACTTGAGCATACAATTTTATGCATGCATTGTGATTTAGATTAGAAATGTTCCGTGCGATTGTCTCGTTAATGTACAATTAACTTTCATGAGTTCGTGTGTATGTTCTTTTATTTTTTCGAATATATTTGATTGCATATGTTGATGGTAGGACGCAGAATCCTGTTAGATTCTACTAATTAACATATCTGTTTTTCTACAGGAAGCATTGTCTTTCCTAAACCTCCATGTCAATCTCTACAAAGAATTCTGTTGGTACAATAGAAACCATATGTTGTACAAGACCTGTGGAAAAAGTGACAGTATCACATGTGTTTAAGATTATGGGGTACTCCTTAGATATGGATATTGGCAAAGGAAATTGTATTGAATCGACCATCTTTACTGTCGGTGGGTATGACTGGAATATCTCCTACTACTCAAATGGTACCAAATCGGAAGGAGATGATGGTATATCGATATTTCTTTACCTCAAAAGTGAATCAGAAGGTGTAAAGGCACAAGTTAATTTTACTATTCTAGACCAAAGTGGATGTGTTTTACCCTTCAGCCAAACAACAAGCATTTATAATTTCAAAAAAATGAATGAAGCTTGGGGCTTTAAACCATTATGTAAAAGAGCAGAGCTGGAGTCAAATATCAAAGATGATTGTTTTGTAATTAAAAGTGTCGTTACTGTTTTTAAAGCTTTTCCCGTGGAGCCAACTGCACAAATTGTTGTCCCCCGTGGTAACATTCTGCAGCAACTAGGCCATCTTTTGGATAATGGAAATGGGGCAGATGTTACATTTGAAGTGGATTGGCAAAATTTTAGTGCTCATAAGGGCATTCTCGCTGTAAGATCTTCTGTCTTTTCGGCACAATTTTTTGGGCTGATGAAGGAAAATTCAGACAACAATTAAAATTGAAGAAATGGAAGCTCCGGTGTTCAAAGCTCTACTTCATTTCATATATACTGATTCATTTCATGGATTTGAAGAGACAAAAGAGAGCAACGAAAAAGAGGACCCTAAATTAATGGCTCAACATCTATTGGTTGCAGCGGATAGATACGATTTGGAGAGATTAAAGATAATATGTGAGAAGATGTTGTGTGGTAGTATTGACATAAACAATGTGGTTACATTGTTAGGCTTAGCAGAGAGGCACAATTGCAATTATCTCAAAGCAACATGCTGTAAATTTATAGTATCTGCTGAATGTACAGGAGAGATTGTAGCCACAGAAGAGTTTCAACATTTAGTTAAGAGTTATCCTTTAATTGTGAAAGAACTAGTTAAGAAATGAGGTTAATCTAGGAAGTGATGGTTACTTTCCCTTTCAATTTTTCTTTTTCTTTTTGTTGAATGTATCTAGATGCTGGAATGTTTGGAAAATTTAGTGTTTATGAAAGTAATTGAATTTTTTTGCATCACTTGTTTTTATCAAACCGACTAACATCAGATGGTTTTGATAATACACATTTGGATGTCGTCTGTTTTATTTATTTTGTTTGCATATTCTCTTTTTACCCTACAAAAAATGTTTAAGTGAGTTGTTCTTCATTGAGTTTTATTATGCATTTATTATGTTTATTTCAAAATAAAAATAAAAAACGCAGCAGAGAAATTGAACATTAATTACCCATTTTAGAATTTACCAGTAACACCAACAAAATTTGTGACAGAGGGAATACAATGCCTTTTGGACAATAACCAACTTGGTCGGTGTGTATGGTCCGACTATTAATTAATTAATTAGATATAATGGACTGATTGGAGGAGAATTATTTATTAAAATTTCAATTTAGAAATTACATGAAAAAATGTGATGCTCTCCTTTTTTTCAGGTAAAAAGGTCTGCTTTTTTATATCTAATAATTCTTTTTTTTATATAATATTTGCCCTTTATAGTCTAATTAATTTGATGTAAAATGGTGAATATGTTCCTCTCTTTTTTTGGCGTCTAAGATTAAGATTTGATTGATTACAAAAAAAAGAAAAATCATTTTATAAACAAAGTAGACTTGATACCTCTTTTGCTTAAAAAGAAGAGACAGCAAATATATTAACAATATATGCTTTTCCAATCACATTGATATTTTTTTTTCTTACAATTTGTGAGCAGTTTATGTTTTATCATTCCTTAGTAATTATTAAAATCTGTGCATTCTCTATAACATTTATAATTTCCATAATTATCATAGTGTATTAAGAACAAAAGAGGTCTCGGATTATAGGATTAATATTTACATGTTGATGATATATATAATATTATTAATGTTTGTCAAAATTTTGTTAGATCAAATGGTCGTTAAATGATTCACAGAAGAGTTTTTGATGAACCTTTTGGTTTGACTGGATTATTTAGAAAATTAATATATTACAAGATAACAATTGATCATTAATAAACATAACCAATTTGTCCATATTTTAATATTTTCAAAACTTACTGTCATTAAAAAAAATATCAGCAGCTATAAAAAATTAACAATTTACTGTTCTTGAATTCTACAAAATTTAATAGTTCTTGTTTTCGAAAAGAAAATTATATAGCTTGACTAGAGCAACACTTCATAGCCTGTGGAAGTTGGTTTGACATTAAAAACAAAAACAAATTGTAAGTCCAAGAAATATGTGTAAATTTTTTATAGTTTCGTTTTTTTTTTCTTTTATTACAAGTCCGTAGGCAACACACACCACAGGATTGACGTACCAGCTGCATTACGCAGGGTTGACATAGTTTCGGTTTTACGGTTTAGTTTTGGTGCAAATATTCTCATAGAGGTGCCCCAGAAAGCCATCTCCTAATCATAGCAAGGCATTCCTTCGGTTTGTACTCAGGGGCAGTGTGCCCAGCACCCTGCAATAAATTGTAAAAAAATATAACATGTTATTTTTTTCCTTCTGAAATTGTATTCCAATAATTAAAGATTTATCATACCGTATTTTCAAAACTTCTTAGTTTCAAGATTCGAACAACTTACCTTGACAGTAGCAAATGTGAGGTTGTTTGAATACCTCCTTGTGAACCTAAAAGTATGTAATGTTTTATGTAGATTAGCATTTGTTTTAATAATCAGAAACCACTGTACTACTTATACCAGCAATCTTACCCTGCTACTTGGCCATCAACATACCAAGGTCTCCAATCATCTACGATTGAGAAGTTTAGGGACCGTATCCAGCCTTGCGTGCCAATATAAGGAGCATTCATGTCATGATCACCACTGCATATACACAACTTCAGTACCAGTATAGGTCTGTGATAGACATTTCAGTATTTCACAAAAAAAAGAAAATTCATTCTTACCTATAAATAAGTGATGGGTAACCTTCATTGCTGAGAGTAAGATGATTCATCACTGCACTTTGGACATCAAATTGTGTACGATAAATGCGCACATCTTTCCCAATAAACAATTGTTCCCTACATGAAATGAATTTTCTCAAAATCTTCCATTTATCAAAAGATCTGTTGGCTGTTCAAACTTCATGTTGGCATGCACACACTAAGGGACTTTTTCTCAAAATCTTCCATTTTTCAAAAAAATTGTATTTACACAAAATCCTGGTTGTTAGAACTTCATGTTAGCATGAACAGGCTAGAGAGTAAGCTTATGTACCTTACGAATACCAAGAGCATCTTTGACCGTGTCATTATTTGCCCAGAAATTTAAAATCGGGTCACTTGCTCTCTGGATATATTTATCAAACAATTCAGATAATGTTTTCAAGAGCAATGCTAATGAGGTTGAAAGTATAAACTTTAACCTGTAAATAATCACAGAAATTTACTAACTATGTGATGGTTTGATTAGATAACTCTATATATTTTGTGAGGTAATTAAATTTCAACTAATCCTCTGCTATGCCCCTAGGCAATTACCCATTTTAACACAAAATTGGTCTCTAACTAACCCTAAGTAATGGAGTATACTGTATTAAATATTTGCAGCTTATTCGAACTATAACCTATTTTACGCCATTTTTGAATTGACACCATATTGGTTTTAATTCAAAATAAGTTGTATTTCAAAATTGACACCAAACTGGTTATATTTCAATATATAGGTTATATTAAATTGACACCAAATTGGCCTAACTTAACTATAAGTGATTCAGATATTGTATTAAATATTAATTTGTAGCCCAATTTGAAATGTAACATATTTTGCAACTATAATCCTTTACTATCTCCAATTTGGTGTCAATTTATCTCAAATTGAGTAGTGAGAACACAAACCAAGCAAAAGGATAGGGAACCAGAATATCTTCATCATTGTACCAAATGAAAAGTAAATACTGGAAGAAATAAAGATTCTCATAATTAAGCTTAACTCTGCACCCTGCCTGAAGTTGGCCATAGCTACCTAAAGGAACTTCTTCCTTGTAAAATATCTTTCCAATTGCCTTGCTATGAATTTGACCTGGTTTCTGTCTATGGGATGGACACGAGGGCTCCAAGATATGATCCCGATTCACATCTTTTATGACCTGGTTGATAAACAGTGTTAAATAATTAACTAATAAATGATGTTTAAGGATCTAATACTAAACAAACATAGTTTAGTAATTAGTACTCCTTATTGAGTATGAGCCATTGATGAAGGCATAAAACAGAAAAGTCACATTTTCATCATTAATTTTCTTTTGTGTAAGAAAGACCCCAGACAGTTAATTTTATTTTGGGATACCAAATTTTCGTCGGTGTGGCATTGCATAATAAAAGTGAACTTCTTTCAATAAGGCTCAGTTATGGCTAAACTTGTTGTCAAAATTCAATTGTGCAATTGAGCATCAACTAGATGAATTAACCCTGATTTTCTGTAACTTCCCGAAATTTGTCCTCCTTTGAACATATGAAAACTATATATTGTTCATACAAATAGATTCAGATTATTTTTGTTTTAAATGTATTTAACTGAGTCGCACCTCATCCACAGCATCAAGATTTTTTGCACAATGAATGTTGCTCGGGTTCACATACTTTCCTGAACAGCTTTTCTTGGTCGACTGCATAGAAAAATTTAAACATCAAATTTTGGACATGTTTGTTACTAACACATTTTGCTTTGCTTGCTAACATTTCATAACGATGTTCTGAATATAAAAATAGAACTTGTACTATGATGGGTTATCCTAGTGGTCAGAAAATTGCGAAACCAGATCATTCAGATCAGTTGCTGAGATAAAGTACTCTAGTATTAACTTGATTTCAAGTTTTGAAAAACTAAATTAACTAAATAGTTAATTTTTGGCTGTTAAGGTTTGCTTTAGAATTTGTTTGCATGGTTACTGATTTGGAATTTTGGATATGCAGTATCAACATGAGCGCCTTTATATGATTCTTGTTATTTATTTTTTATGTACCTCATATAGTTCATCAGATATAAGTGCCATTCCGTAAACAAATGGAACCTTGGCTTCTTTATCAAAATTCGCATCTGTTATCGGGTTGCCAGCCAAATAACCCTTAAAAATGTCAAGAAATTAAGATGAATTAGTTCAAGGGGCTGGTAAAAGAAAATTAATTGAGAATTAAAGAAGAGCGTCTTTGTATGTCCATCTATGCTTTAAAATTTCAAACCTTGAGATTAAATGGTGCTCCACGGGATTCTTTAGCTGTAATCAACAAAATGACAAAACAGATCGAGATCAAGGTTTATAGTTTTTAGCGAGGAACTGATAATATTGTGCTAGTAAGGTAACCAGTAAATTGTGACTGGCATCATGTTGTTTGGAGAGATTGTAATTCTATTTGCTTGCCTAGTTTTCACTCTTGTAAGCTTACATACATCAAGAAAAAAAGAAACAATTGACTTGAAGAAAAGAAAAGATTAGAAGTTACCTTTAGCGATCTCAAGAGTTAAAATTGGTATGATAATGCCAGAATAGGAAGAGCCGCCTATATAGAGAGGATTTGACTTAAACTTTGGGTGCTCCTCAAACCACTACATAGCAAAAGTTATGTTTTAATTTTCGAGTAAAGATTGGAGGTCAAGCCACCCAACTATTTAATACTCTTATTATTACAACAAAGGATTTCTCCCATCTGGATTTCGAACCCATAACATCTCACATAGAGGCCATGTGCATTTGCCATTAGACCAAAGACTAGTTCTTATGTTTTACTTTTCATTATTAGAAAATGGAGAAAGCTTCTCACTTTCTTCTCCACATCTTTGGCCTTTGAGACATTTGGAGACTAAAAGCTGAGACATCTTCAAATTGATCCAACTACCTCAAAAGTCAAAACTAGAGATACTGTTCCATTGGCAATTCCCAGAACAATTGTGAACCAAACAAAAGTTTCATATGATCATTAATCTTTTCTTTATCCAACTACTAAATAAGTATTTTCTAGGACTCTATATTAAAAGTTTTGGATTGAAAATTGCACTGTAACCAGAAAAAAGATTAGACACCTTATAAAGAAAACGAAGAAGTTGACGAGCTGCCTCAGTGTCAGAGGTCTGGAACCCCTCCGCGGTACGTGAATAAGAGAATCCAGTTCCCACTGGTGAATCAACAAATATAACACTGCTCACCTATTTGTTTTATGAGCACAATTCAACACTATATCAGTGAAGGGAAAACAAAAAACAAAAAGAATTAGAGGACTGCATATTAGGTACTTCAAACTTGACTGCTAGAATACCAATACGAATACCAGACTCGACAAATCAAACATGCTGTTACACTATTGCTCAAGTCTCAAGATATTGTTACAATATTCAAAGAGTGATGCTACGGTGCTATGCATAGTACGGATTGGGTCCGTGCTACAGCTCAAAATTTAATTTTTCAAAATCCTAACGGTCGATCTGAACCGTTCAACATGATTATAAAATGAATATGTACTTGCCAACCAAATTTTATATTTTTTTGAATTTTTTTACTATTTTTTCGAAAATCACTTGATCTGAACATTCTGGACCATCCAAAAACAGCCTATCTAAAAAAATAGTAAAAAAATTCAAAAAAATGTAAAATTTGGTTTGCAAGTACATATTCATTTTATAATCATGTTGAACGGTTCAGATCAACCGTTAGAATTTTGAAAAGTCAAATTTTGAGCCGTAGTACAGACCCAATTGGTGCTATGCATAGCACCGTAGCTTCACTCATATTCAAAACTTTACTACCAGTATTCTAAATATTCCTGTACTTCATCATTAGTGCAAAGGACACTTGTTTTGTGGCTTGACACAAAATCAATGCCATAACACCAACTATATGCAACTTAATTAAGTCGGTAATGGAGATCTCTTCACAGCCTTCGTATATTCTTCCGAATTTTGTTAGTTACCATTTGGAAAAAAAAAATTACAGTTGACATAAAATCGAAAAAAAATTCAAAATTACCTGGTACGTAGATGTTATTATCTGAGTATTACTCAAATGGTGGCACGCAGCGCACACCTAAAAATGACACACAGAGGCATTATCAAATTCTCAGATAGAGCATTAATAATATATGCATGCCACAATTGAGTGAATCTGTGTACCGAGTAATCCATAATGTATGCATGCCACCATTGAGTGAATCTGTGTACCGAGTAATAATGGAATTTTTCAAAAAGATATGGTAACTCTATATTTTTTTTTTAAGAGTAAAGATGTTGTCCCCCGCACTCCAGTTTTCTAAACGTCCCCCTCATTATAACTAACTTTGTCGATTATTAAACCACCTTGAAAAACGTGTAAAATGTGTAAAAGATGAGTCCAGTTTTTTTCTTTAAATACTTGATATCTTAGGTATGAATACTTGATAAATTATATATGAATATTTGATATCTTAAGTATTAATACTTTCCATTTTGTATGAATACTTTCCATATTTGAATATTTGATACCTTGAAAAACGTGTAAAAGTATGTCATCATGAATCTCATTTGAAAGAGAAAATTATGTAGAACACGTTCGTAATTTTAGATTTGCAAAATTTCTCATAGATCGTCCCAAAAATTGGTTAGATTGAACGGAGAAAAAAAAACCACCTTAAAAAACGTGTAAAAGATGAGTAGGTATTGTGTCCAGTTTTTTTTTTAAATACTTGATATCTTAGGTATGAATACTTGATGAATTATATATGAATACTTGATATCTTAGGTATTCATACTTTCCATTTTGTATGTGAATTAATTTAATCAATGAATGTAGCACTGGTGGTGTGATCCACGCGACTTTTTAGTTGTGCATGGTCCCCAATGCAGTCTGACAGTTACTGCCCCCGAAAAGTAATGGTCCCAGTTGAATTTTAGTGATGAATACTTCATTGAGTAGGTATGAATACTTCATTGGGTAGGTATGAATACTTCATTCATTAGATATGAATACTTTTAATTTTATTTTTCCTTTGTCTGACAGTTGAATAGATGTCTGATAGTCAGGGGCGGATCTACTGTAGCACAGGGTAGGGCAACTGCCCTACCCTGAAAATCCAAAACTAATTTACAAAGACTGAATTTTGGGCCTTGCCCTACCCTGCAGCTCAATTAAAATAACTGGCCCAGTGTATATTAAATTTGGTAAATTATATAAAATACGGTTCAATTAAATTAAATTCGAAACCGATTCAATAATTTCTTGCCCTACCCTGATTAAAATTCTGCATCCGCCCCTGCTGACAGTTGTATTTTGACCGTTAGTTACGGGGGACGTTTAGGGAACTGAATGAGGGAGATTGTTAGTCGATCCCTTTTTTTAATATGGTAACTAAAAAAATTCGGTATATTCTTTTTCAGTTAACCGATTTAGCAAGATTCTTTTTATGTAGATATTTCACCGTAGAAATCTAGAAGCTCGAATTCTTTGTGGGCCAGAGTCGGACCAAACTCTCCTCTCTACTTAATCCATAATATTTATTTTTGCCAAGCTGCCGTAGGCTACTTAATGCATATATTAGCTATTATTATGGAGTCCGGCTACTATAATACTAGTGTCATTTCAAACTAATTAACACAACATCTTAAATTATTGGATCTACTTTATTATTCGTGTACACAAGATAGCGCTGGAATGACACTAGTGTCTTGCACGAATATTAAAGTAGATCCAATGGTTTAAGATGTGGTGTTATTTAGTTTGAAATGACACTAGTATTATAGTAGCCGGACTCATTATTATGATTTTAGTATTATATTCGTTGCAAAAATACAGCGTGTCGGACACACGTGTCGATATGCCAATTTAAGGACACAAAACAACACGGCACTGCATATGAGACATACCGTATTGTTTGTTCCCTATTTTTAGAGGTGTTGGGTTTGTTTTTGAAAATTTATCACGGTTAAACATAACACGTATATATAAACACGCTGCAGCATGACATGCCATATAAACAAGACTAGACACTCGGCACCATAGTCACAAAATTCGTGAATAATTCGTTTTTTTTGTGATAACGAACCAAATGACGAACTATTCAGTTAATTGAATTTTGGCCGAATTATTCGTGAATTTTACGAATTTTTCAGAATTTTCTGAAATATTTGCAATTATTTTATTTTATTGTTTTGTTTTTTCACTTGTGAAACTGCAATGTAGATAATTTCAATTTATTTCCGAATTATTTCTTAATCACAGATTTTAACTCCACCGAATCAAGCCCGAAATGCGGTAAATTTTTTTTTCAATATTTCAAAACACAGCTAGGCTAACTGTAGCCTGTATGCACGGCTTTTTGGACAAGTATCATCTCCAATACTGTAAAAGATTCTCTTCACTTTATGGTTTGAGATTAATTCTTGCCGCTTTGAGATTTGGGCTAGCGCAAGGACAGTATTATTAGGCTTTGAGATTTGTACCAAGTTAAAAAGAACGGTCCAGATTCAGTAATTGTAAAAGATTCCCTAATACGGTACTGGAGAGGATCTGAATTCTGAATTTTTGCACGCCTAAGGGGCTTTCAACCC